>BHFT01064787.1:0-29173 GCA_004320025.1 Laticauda laticaudata | reverse complement strand
ATATGTGAATTGCGCGCCTAATTTCTCAGATTCAGAATTCTTTGGTTGCTACCACTTCACTTTCAGTAAAAGATAAGTTTTCTCTAATTTAAAGAGTCTAAGTATTTCTTTCTTGGATTTTGAATGGAGCTCCGCCTGACAGTATGAGTGGATAGATCATAAAGAAAAACAATGTATAAAATAAAAAGAAATAAGTACTTTAAGAAATATACCAGCATATATAGGTTAAAGGACAGGAAATCATACAGTACGAGCTTTTATTCTTCTCTCATTTTGATTAAGCCAAATAAATGATTTATTTATAACATTATATTGTAATTCAGGAGTAAGAATAGATTAATATGTAATATATATTATTAACATAGGTATTTTACAAGGGATAGAAAGTAACTGTCACTTAATAATCTAGATGGAACATTGAAATCACTATCAAACTGTACTAGAGGGAAACATGATTGGCTGCAGTATAGAATTTGTCATGATGCTTATTTGTACAATTTTGTATTTTTTACCTTTGTATATTTTAATCTTTTGTATTTAATAAAGTTTTTTTAAACTTTAATAAAAGACTTATGGTGCTAAAACATAGTCATAACTCATGGTTGGAGGGGCACTTTGGGTTCCTAAAAACCCTACACTTAGTCAGAAGACAGTTCTGATGGCCAAAAATGAAAACTGATGTTGAAGATTATGTGAATAGCTGCTCAATTTGTGCCATGATTAAACACAGAACTGGAAAAAACCCTGGCCTCCTTCAACAAGTAGCTAAAGCAACAAAGCCGTGGTAAGAATTGCAATGGACTTAATCATAGAGTTACCAGAGAGCAGAGGAAGTACAGTGATCTGAACTGTTATTGATTTATTCTCTAAGCAAGCCCACTTTACAACTTTGGCTAAGAAACTGATGAAAGCATATTTATTGGCTCCATGGAAGACCTCATAGAGTAATCTCAGATCAAGGTGTACAGTTTACTGCCAAGTTCTGGAGGGAGTTTTTGAAGTCCATTGGGTTGTCTCAAGAGCTTTCCTTCGCGTTCAATCTGGCGTGTAATGGTGCCGCGGAGAGAATGAATGCTATGGTGGAACAAGACATTAGATGTTATGTAAATTATCAACAGGAGAACTGGGTGGAACTTTTGCTATTTGTAGAAGTTGCTTACAATAATGCAGTATGCAGCAGCATAGGCTTAACTCCTTTCCAAATCAACACTGGCATGGTTTTTGTACCTATGCCAGAGCTGCCTATGGAACACCCCAACATCCATGTCTTTAACAGATTGGATGGAATTATTAAAGAAAGGTTGGGAGGATACAAAACAAAAGCTCGAGGAGAAGCTGCTGAGGAAAATAAAAAACAAGGAGACAAACATAGATCTCTCCAAAGTGGAGGACAAAGTGTTTTGTCAAATATCTTAAGTTGAAACTTCCTAGTAGAAAGTTGGGCCCAAATTTCTTTGGTCCATTCCCTATATCTAACATAATCAATCCAGTGATGGTCCAACTAAATCTTCCTCGGCTGTTGGGGAAAATATACCCAGTATTCCATAGTAGCTTGTTGAAGCCTGCTGTGGGTTCTAATCTATCGCTGATCCCAGCAGCTGCCCCTGAACCTCTGGTTGTACAGGGTGACACACATTATGAAATAAAGAAAATCCTTGATTCCAGATTACACCAAGGTTGTACACCAAGATATTTGGGGCTATGGAAAGGCTACCCTTTGTCAGGAGCTACTTGGGTGAAAAGTTGGGATATAAATACAGATAGATTGGTTAAACAATTTCATGAACAATTCCCTGACAAGCCAAAGGATCCCCTTGGAGGGAGGAGAGGGGGTAAAGAGCATTGCATTAACCTTTGGTTGTGGTTTGTTTATTGTATTTTCCAGGACATGATTTTTTAAGGGGAGGGTGTCTGTCAGCTTTGGAAACCATATTGAGATCTGATGCTGCCATGCTGCCAGAATTGAGCCTGGGAAAGTGAGAGAGGGGGATTTATTGGAATATATCTAGTTAGACATAATAACATACTTTTTCTGATTTAAGATCAGGTCATATTGTGAAAGGAAGTCTTACATTGGGATGGATGGTGATTGGGCCATGTGATGTGATGAGAGGTGCAGGGGATGGATTTGTAGTTTTTATTTATTGTAAGGAAGCCCAGAACTTTCAGATTCAGGACTCCACAGTTGTGCCAGTTACTATCCAAATAAAGGAACTTTTGAGAGATGACTGTCTCAGAGTTACTGGGTAGAATGGAATTTTGCTGGAATGCTGACAGTAGCAGTAGGAGCAACCCTATTCCAAAAGAATGAATATGGACAATTGCAACCATGTGCTTACACTTCCAAGAAATTGACAGAAACCCAGCAAATATGGGCCATATGGGAATATTTCCTAGAAGGGAACAAAATCCCCTTTGAAGTCTAAATTGATCATAAAAATTTAGAAGCCCTGAAAACTCCATGGAAATTCTCCCCTAAACAAGTATATTGGTGCAATATTTTAAATGCTTTAATTTCACTCTCAAATATCTTCTGGGAGAGGAGGGGACTTCTTGGCCAAACCCCTATCCAGGAAATATGAGTACAACAGCCAAAAGATTGCAATTGTTAAACCCATACTCCAACCAACCCAACAAGCAGACTAAGTAATCACCCGAGCACAACGAAAAAAAGAACCACTTGCTGACAACGCAAAGACTTCCAAATTTAAGGAGGCACTACTTAAGGATGACTGGCTCCAAGATCACAAAAATATTTGGTTACTTAAAGATGGTCTAGCCTGGGTAGAGAAAAAACTTAACATCCCTGCCAATCAGAAACTGGACCTCATGAAATGATGCTATGATTTTGGATTTGTAAAAACTCTGCACCTCATCAAAAGAAAATTGTGGTGGCCATCCCTTTAGAAAGACATTGAGAGCTATGTTACTACTTGTCCCATCTGTGCAGCTGCAAAATGATGACAAGGAAACCTCCCAGTATCAGCTTTGGAAGCCATATTCCATGCTGCCACAAAGCCTGAGAAAGTGGGAGGGGTGTGATTTCATTTGAGTAGTTCTAAGTAGACAAACTAACATTCTTTTCTTAGTTCAAGGCTATTAACTGTGGTGCAGCAGAGAAAATGCATCTTACACTGGGGTGGATCATGACTGGTCCATGTGGTGTAATGATGAGGAAAAGAGGTTGTAGTTTGGGACATTGTGGGAAGTCCAGGAAACTTTTAGTTTCAAGATTCCACAGATGTGCCAAGTGCTATTCTAATAAAGGTTCTTTTGAGATTATGCTTGTCTCAGAGTTACTGATTGGAATGGAGGTTTCCTGGAATGCTGACACCAGGACTGCTACAAACCATAGCAGAACCTTCAGCACCTTGGAGAGAGATTTTTATGGATTTTATAGTGGAGCTGCTTGAAAGTGCAGGAAACAGGAAAGTGCAGGAAAGTCATTTGGGTTGTAATGGATTTAATTTCAAAACAGGTCCATTTTGTACCCTGCCAGAAGATCCCAATGGCCAAGGCATTCACAAAAATGTTTTTCGTACACATTTATCACCTCCATGGAGATTTCCAATGGATTATTTCAGACAGAGGTATATAATTCACTTCCAAATTTTGTCAGGCTATTTTCCATTAGGCTTCGCTCAGGGGTTGACTTCTTTGCAACACCCCCAGATGAATGGGGTGAAAGAGAGAGCCAATGGAATATTAGAACAATATTTAAGATGTTTTATTAACTACTAACAGGACAATTGGGAGCCTGATCCTCTGTTTTCCTTTTTACTGAGCGATAAGTCTTACTCTCAATAAAAAACTCGGGACACCAGTAGCACTGGTTTCAACCACAGGAAAGGTAGCACAGGACAAAATTCAAACCCATATGCAAAGTGCATACACAACCTTGAACAATCAACCCATACCTCTCTTAGAGGGAGCAGTAGGAAGATAAACAATCTTAACAAAACTATTTGGCTAGTGATCAGATAGTCAAATCCTATATGAGAGTCTAGACGAGTTTTTATAAGGAATCTCATAGCTGGACAGAAAAAATTCATAACTGAACTCAAACTGATTCAAGTATTGTGAAGACCATGTATAAACCATATTATTACACAAAGTTCCTACTCAATATCTAATAACACAAATGCTTATAGATAATGGGGCCACATACTTCGATTGGTCTCATTATTTCCCAATTACCATATGATCAACGCAGTAACCCATCAACTGTAGAACTCCTCCTTCTAATAGACCACTTAGACAAGGTTCATCCAGTATTTCACTGCCAGCCTACTCAAACCAAAAAATCACTCAAAATAGCCGATGTCTTTCCACACTCCAACCCCCATTATGATAGATGAGAAAACGAACATTTGATAAGTTAAACGATTTTGCATTGACTCACACACTCACCAGAGGCTCCACACTAAACTTAAGTAGCAAAATTTGGAAACCACTACCCCACCTCCCAAAAATGAATGGGTAGTGTTAGTAATATGAAACACCTAACAGTATTTGGGAGAAAATTAAATACTTCCACAAACAGGTATAAACATTTTTTGGAGAAATAAATATGTCTTCTTTATAGAAGGGAAATGCAAAGATGCATGATCTTATAAAGAGGTGATAGGTTTATCTCCTCAAACGGGCCATAAGATGGAGCCGAGGAAAACCTGTTTGTAGACATTTTAGTCGTGTAATCGTTCAGTAAGCAGAGTATTGTGTCTATTCATTTATTATCTTCTGTTAGGAGAGAGTTATTCTTATGCTACACATTTTTTTCCTTATATTTGTATCTAGAAACATCTAACTGAGGTTTAATTGGTTTAAGTCTGATTCATACTCAGTAACTGTTGTTTGCCACACTTGGACTTCTTAGTGTATCTGGGAATATCCCTGGGCGGATTGAAAAAACTGAGGAGCTGATGTAAACTGATTGAGAAGGACTGAGGAAACTCCTTAGATTGTGGGACTTGTGCTTAAACCTTGCTGGAAAAAGTAAAACCTACATTAAACGTATATAGAAGTATCTGAACATGTACTGAGTGTGTATTAATTGAATCCCAACACTAGCGGAATTCTCTAATACGTCATCTCTGTTGATGCGCTCAATTACATCCTCCATCGGGGAATGATATTTTACTCAAGTCAAAACACTGGCCTTATAGTGCCAGGCCTATACCAGGCCTCAGATAAACTGAAGAGTTAGGGTGGAATGCACTTAAGTAACTGTAATTACTTAGAGCAGACTGTTATACTGTGATTTCAAATTGATATAGGCTTTGACTATCCTGGTTAAAGACTGGCACAAGACACTTTCCACTTAGTCTGGAATCAACTTGAACTAGACACCAGTTAGGATTGGGTCATACGAAACCATAAGGTTTCCATATGTGGAGTCATGAAAATGTCTAGAATTCTAAACCTTCTGCTCCGTACAAGAAGTTGTTTTTATGGGGAATGTAGTTTTTCGTAAAATCCAAACCAGTCTATGATAAAAGTTGCTGGATCGCAAGAATAATTTTGAGTGAATGATGCTCCAATAGACACAGATATGACTGAACTTTTTTAAATCAAAAGATCCATACTAAAGACGGACTCTTAATTGTTACTATGGGATAACTATAGCACTGAAGTGATCTCGAGCAGCTAACTACCAGTATTCATAGCGAGAAGCATCTCGCTGAGAAGTTTGGCAGAAAAATTATGGAAGAGGATCTTATGTTCGTGGACAGTGTAGGGCCACAACTACGTCTTTTACAGTTACAACTGTCTCTGATAATGTATGGTGAAGTACGCTAGACTCATTAAGGAAAACTTTTCAGATATAAAAGAGACTTTTCTCAAGACGCTAAACATTTGAGCGCATCATAACATACACCCACATATATCTTTCAGAGCATGCTTGGTGCTATTCTCAAGTTATTTATACAATACATATCTTTCCTCATTGGATGAAAGTTAATTGAATGAATTATGCCAGTTAGTCTTCACATGTGTGGAGGTATACAGTCCTGCCCAGAAAAAAACTTGAACATTGGACTACATAACTGGAAGGTGATTTAAGTGGAAGAAGCAATGAGAATAGATGCCAGATATGAGATGACACACTGCCTCTGAGAAAAGGAACAACCACAAGAAGAGATAAGTGCTATTCTTCAACTGACACACTATACCTGTTGTTTCTTGTGGGCTAGGGTCATATCAGTCGTAAATTCATTGTAAATTAGGGTGAAAAACAATCTAGAAAAATAACTGGTGCACATACACCAGAAGGCCAAAAAGATTTAGTTTTAGCTATTGTCTAGCAAGTTTAACTGTAAACCAATAATTTGTGGGTTGTTGAGTAGTAGAAGTGGTGAGCATACACAGGTGGCGATTACTAAAAGATAGAGACTAGAGAAAACGGTTTGTGAGTAAGAATGATCCATCGACGTATAATTACAACTTCTGTATTTCTCATTATGGAGCAAAATGGATGGAGATGAAAGCATCGTTGAAGGTACTGCATATTGTTCTTGTATTAACATGAACATTTAACGTATATATACCTAAACTGAAATTAATTGGCTATCAGTGAGGCTTTAGTTAATCTTGGTTATGTAGTAACCTTGAGCGGAGGAGATAAACATCGAATTAATAGAGAAAGAAGTGTTAAAAGTGTTTACTGCTATTTTAATAAAAAAATGTATTTATATATTCAAAATGACATGATGAATTCAGCTGAAGATGGCTAACTCAGTTCTATAACATGTTAAAGCCCACATGATTTGCAAATGTATACAGTGTTACTACATAGTATTTCTACGGCTATATTAATTTCAAAATGCTCAAAACTGATTCAATTTTCAGAAGGAGTATAAACTGAAACCTAAGTGTAAGCAAAATGTATTTACTTGTGTAAATGCTACTTCGAGTAATCAAGAAAAGGAAGTTAAGAAGTTACTCTGCAAAAGCAGTAATGGGCTTTAAAAGAATAACATAAGAACCTTTTATGGAGGTTGTAATTTGCTTGGACGAGTAATTGCGTCCATCTAATGAAATTCCAAAGTTTTAGGCAGTAGCTCTGTTCTTATTATTTTGAGTATTATTGGGCCACTTAACTCAAGATTTACGGGTTTTCTTGCTGATCTTGAATGTAAACTCAAATACAGAATACCATATCCAACATTTCTATAAAATTTGGTTAAGGCTTTGTCTGCGAGAGGGTAAAAAATGAAAAGTAAGTAATTACTTCGTTAACTGGATTAATGGACTGAGTTGTTTAACAAAAGATTCCAAAAATATGCTGAATTGGCTGGGTGATTTGTAGCAAATAAAACTGTTAGCTTTCTGCTTCCTTACTATAGGACCACAAACAGAAACTCGTGATTTTATAGAAGCGAAAGAGTTCATCATGAAGCGGCAAAACATTACAAGCCCTGGCTCACGCTCACTTGTTATACTCAGGTTTACCTGAATAAACACTGTGTGCGTGCATAGGCCATAATGTTATGTAGTAAACCATCGCTTTCTATACTACAAATGTAGTAAATACAACAACTGGAGAATGCCATTCACCTCATTGTCATGTGCAGAAAACCCAAATTAAGTTACCTACACACATTTGGGAGCTCCAAGGCATGGGTGTACATATTCCCTCACAAATCAAACTGGAAATGTAAGACGCAACATCGAACTAAGAGAATGTCTTATATCTTATGGTGGTTATGTGGCCAGACCGATAGAAGTCATTTATAAGATCTTATGGGATACATAGCGCACAGCTGCGGATATTATATTGTTACTGTGAGTTCAGAGTCGCCAAAAATTTTCTTGAGCACGTTGTGGGTGGATATAACTGCGGAACAGAGAATCGAGCAATGATAGTTATTAGTGACATCCAAATAGTCCCTAAAAATAAAATTAAGACACCCCAAATAGCCATAAAAGAAGAAGAGGAATGAATAGCGAGGCGAGAACTGTAGATATGTAACAAGCACTCCAGGTAAACGACAACTAGAAAAGAACAGGAGAGTGGCACAGAGAAAAGTCCCCAGGAACCCTGTATTACTAAGACAACCCGGAGTAACATGACCAACCCTCGCTCAGAATATTCAGGCATAATGTTGTAATGGCTCATTAATTGTGAGTTACAGTTCCAAAGTAATTATACTATTGAATTAAAAGTGTACTGCATTGCTAGTGTATCTAATATGGGGACACCTACTTTTGGAACAAGAAATAGCAATGAGGATTTAGAACTAGAATTTCATTAAAAAAAACTGTGAAAGAATTAGTATTACTGTAAGAGATAAGTTAACCACCAGAATGTAATTACGATTGCTCAATTAGGACTGTAATACTGTTGGCTTATTAAATAATATCTGAAGAACAGAATAGTGGATGACGGAGCGGTGTTACCCATTAAAGCCCAGTTTAGTAGCCACAGAGTCAACAGACAGCAAAAAGAAAAACGTTATGATGAGGTGTTTGCACCTAGTCTGAAAGGCTAACATTAAGGGCAGCATGAAGTGTGGTGCAAGTTCCTCAGGAGAATATTTGTATCATTAACAATTTGGGAGTAGAGACAGCATCTTTATCTGGCATGCAGCATGTGCACACACATGGATATATTTAAAGAAACCTTTGGGTCCAAAAATGATAATTACTGATAATGGATTGCATGGAAATATCTATTTCGAAAAACAGAGTATTTTAATCGAGTGTAAAAGCTCGAATCAGAATATGGGAGTGGAACCAAGTGATAATAGTTAAAGAATTAATTTTAAAATAGGGTTGTTTGCTGGCATGGCTGATCCCATGTCTGTTTAAAAGAGAAAAAGTAATGTTGACTTCATCTATTGCTTGTTATTTACTGATGATATAGCATTTTTAATCACCCAAAACTGAACAAGAAGCTTACTGAATTAATTTCACTATTGGAAAATAAATTTAGATAAATAGTTTTGGGAGAAATCAAACATAGTTCTTTGGTTTTTGAAAATAGATAGGAAGCAGGAGGATACAAGATCTCACAGGCAGATAAATTTAACCAATTTTACTAAAAAAAAGTATTATAAAAAATAGGGAAAACTTGTAAAAGCTCTAGCTACAAACAAACCATTATGAGCCAGGAGTTAGCCCATAGTGATGTCCATAAAAGTCCTGTTCTAGATAATACAACATTTATCAGTTCGATTAGAATTGGTAGTTATTATACTTAATCTCCAGTACATTCGGTTCAAGTCCAAGTTAATTAAGCATTAAGCTCTTAGTATAAATCAATTCGCAAGAGTTTAACGCTTTGGAAGCCACCACGTTTGGCAAAAGGCTCACTGCAAGCGCTGCGTTATTAATTGCGTGTTAAGATATCTGAAAACAAACAATGCATTATACAAATAGTGTTTATTTGGAGCCAAAAGTATAACTTGAATTACTGTATATGCTGATGCAAGTTTGCCTACAGACATAAATACACGAGAAAATCTACATTCAGGTACTGCTTGTATTATTGGGGAAAATAGCATTGATTCGAGGGTAGATCTACTGAGACAAGAGAAACAAGTACTAAGTTTGTCATAGCACAGACTGGACGGGGCCCCTGAAATTCTAATCATGGTTTGTGTACTTGTTTATGATGTAAGATTTACGTGTGTATAAGCAATATTAATTGATATGAGAATTAATTTGTGCACACCGATCCTTATGTGGTTGTTTATGAAGATAACACAAATCAAGCAAACTAAGGATATATAGCATAAAATAATTAGCTGTTAGAAAACAAGGAAAACGAAACACACGAAGATTTGAAGATAGTTGTAACAATTGTGAGTTGACATTGTGTGTGCAATACCAAGTAAAGATGTATTAAGCTTAGAAGTACTTGTAGAGTCAGAAATAACGCATAAGCAGGATTCATTTTACAAAGGACCCAAGGCTCTATTAAAGCATAAGGCTAAGCTGTGAAGATTATGGACTTAGAATGTAAGGTTGTACAGTGATGTATTACCCCACAAGGGGCTGTAACAGAGAGCTCAAAAGGAATGGATGGCGAAAAAAAATTAGGTAAATTGGGAGCAATTGGTTAGGAAGTATATAAAACATCCTAACAGGTAATTATGAGGTTAGAAATATATAACACCAGAGATAAACATTTAATACTGTCTCTTTAAGGGAATGCAAGGCATTGCAATTGGGTATCGCCGTCCTTCTTCAACCCGCACATGAACCGATGGAGCAGAAACCTGGTTTCGTTCGTCTTAGTCTGAATCTCAAGCAAGAGAGGTATCTTTTTTCCTTCTGTTTGGAAAGTATTGCTCATTGCCTCGACATTTTTCCTAATTGACTGAGATATACTGGATTTAATGTAAGTCTGATACTAAACTGTGTTTTTGACACTGGACTTTGTTACTGGAATATCCCTGGATTGAAAAACTGACTGATTAATCTGTGAATGACTTTTTGGACTGCTTAGTTTGGACTTTGCTTAAACCTTTCTGGAAGTAAAAACCTACATTAACTATACAGTGTATCTGTCTACTGAGTGTGTATTATTCCAACACTACTCTCTATATGTCTCCCTGTATGCGGTCATTCTCCTAATGGGAATTACCTCAACAGGTAGCCCCCCACATTGTTATGGAATTTCCATCTGAAATACCCTCACTAACCATCCTAATTCTTAATGTAATACATGCTTCATGACTTTGAGGTGGAATTCCCATTTTTTTGAGGAGGGCAATATGTCAGATCTATATATCTGCCATTCTTTGGTGGAAGAAAAGAGGGGTTTCGATTTGATACATTTAATTATTTTCCTCTCCATGTATCCTAAATATCCTATTTCTCACACTGACTTTGTATAACCTTTTACACAGTTTATAACCATTGCCTTGTGCTCCTGATGCCTGGAAAATTCTCACCTCTTGGGGAGATGCAAGGGGAGAAGGGGCCATTTGGACTGCAGCACCGGAAGATATCCCTGGAAATCTTTCCTTATCTGCTTTCTCAGAAACAGTGGGATAATAACATGGTTACACCCGCGGATTGATGGAATCCACATCGGACATCGGTTCTATGTCCCTTTATCTTAGTTGCATGCCCTGAGGGACCCCAGACCCTGCTTTTAATTTTGATCTACCTTAACCCACCCTCAATAAAAAAAATTCTTTTGCAATACAAAGTTTCCAAGAGTTCATATTTATATTTTGAAGGGGTGGGGGGGAAGAGGCTAGCCCTTACACCATATTAAGAGAGGAAGAATTTACAGAACCAGCAGCAAAGGAAAATGAATTTTTCTTTAAAGAAAATAAAAACAAGATACTTTACTCCAGAATGTATGGGACACAGCCAAAGAATACCTCAGAGGATTAACTGTAACCCACATGCAGGGGTGGGATTTTACCGGTTCGGGCCAGTTCAGGTAAACTGGATGTTAATTGTATATCCAGTTCACTGAATCAGTAGTTTCAAAGACCAGCTGACCCCACACCCGTCCCCCCTCCCAGAAGTCTCCATGCCCCTGGTTCTGACTCCCAGGTAAGTACAGTCGTGCAAAGCCAAAAATGGGGTGGGGAAAGGGGTGGATGTGGGGAGGGGGAGTGGATGTGGGGGGGGCACAGATGTTCCTTCCTGTCACTTCCCCCCACCCTGTTTTGGGTCTCCTGAGGCTCCAGGGAGGCTTGCTATGCTAATAACTGCCCTTTTTTTGCTTTGGGGGGTGCAGGAGGAGTGCTGCCTGTCACCCCCCCAGCCAACCCATCCTGCTGGTGATTAGGGCAGAGAACAAGCTGCTCAGTTAGGTGATTAGTTTGCCTCTCTCACCTGAGGGCTGCTTGCTCTCTCGCCCACCGGCCGGCATTCAGTTTATTCCTGCCCTCAAACAATAAAGGTTCTCCGGCAGCTGGGCTTGCAATTGGCTTGAAACAACTGAGTTCTTCCTCCTGCTGCTCCTTTTGCTATGCCTGCTTCTGCCTCCTCCTCCTCTTCCTCCTCCTGCTTCCTGTTTGTCCTGCTACCTCTTCTTCCTCCCCACTTTCCTCTTTTCCCAGCATTGCAACTGGACTTGTGTTCCCTTCCTGTACATCTCCAAGTTTGCAAGACAATCATGCAGGAGCCCAACTTGTAACCAAGTGCTTTTCCAAAGTCTTGTTGGAGGAAACATGTCACCTTAAATACTGGGTCTCCAAGGGAATCCCTCTCTCGTTTGCACCAAGACTGCTGAGTGCTGACTGAGTATCTCTCTGTCTCTGCCTCATTACTGTCTCCTCCTTCTCTCTTTTTGAATGGTTTTGCCAGCACTTCCTCAATGTTCTGGATCTTTGGTTTATTTTGCTGGAAGGGTGAGTAAGAATTGTCTCTTCTCTCCCCCCCTTCTTCCCACACTCTTCGAAAAAAGTCACAGGTCTAACCTGGAAGAGAATCACTGTGCTGAACCATTGAAAAGTGTAGGTGGTGGTCATTTACCCTCTTCCTGCTTTCCCAGGTCTTTGATTGGGGGTTTCCTCTGGAGCTAAAGCAGAGATTTCTCTGTGTCTTCTAATTTTCTTCCAGAGCAGAACAAAAAAGCCTCTTCCTGTGAAGGCTTTTCTAATTCTTTATTCTGATTTTCTCCAGGAGCAAAATAAAGCCCTTTCTAGTGAAGTCTTCCCTGTGTGTTTATTCTGATTTTTTTCCTGGCCTAGAGCAAAACCATCTGGTGGCAGGCTTTAAGTAGCAATCCCACACACTTATTTTACTCCATGTCTGGCCCACCATTATTTAATTTATACTTCTGTTTGTGCTTCTTTCCAAACGGTGTACTTTTCTCCCCCACACACACCGAGGTCATGGTAAAATTGTCTTCCATGAAACCAGTCCCTGGTGCCAGAAAGATTGGGGATTTCTGAATTAGACTATGCAGGATACCCCTTTAAGGATTATGAATAGAATAATAGAAAAGTAACTAATTTAGCTTTGATTCAAAACCAGGGATCCCCAAACTTGGAACTTTAGACTTACCAAGTTGGAGACCTCTGCCCTAAATGCTAAAGCTGCTGCATATAAAAAAACAGAGGAGTTCTGATCAACTATCACAGCACATTTTGGGTCTGAGTGGAGGTCCTGGGAAAGATATCAGAATAACACTTAGAAGGGACCTTGGAGGGAACCTTATAACATTTCAGAGAAATGGCTGTCCAGTTTTTTCTTAAAACCTCTAGTGTTGGAGCACCCAGAACTTCTGGAGACAAGCAGGTCCACTGGTTAATTGTTCTCATGTCAGGAAGTTTCTTCTTAGTTTTACATTGCTTCTCTCTTGTTCAGTTTCCATCCATTGTGTCATGCCTCGGTGGAGACTAACTCTGAGGAAGAGGAAGAACATCCCACAGGGAGTGGAGTGTGGTCCAGAGGTGGTGGAGGAGGCTTCCCCACCAGAGGTGTGGGGAGGGAAGAGGCCAGCTGAGCAGTCAGAGGACGATCCAGGCCATCCCCTATCCATTCTTAGGTTATGCAGGGAGGAGAGGATCAGGGAAAAGGCAAGGTCTATTCAAGAGGAGGTTACCATGATCCTTCTCATGGCTTGCAGGTGGAGCTATGAATATAATTTCTAACTGCGTAGTTAGAATTTGCAGGAGTCAATTCTGGTGTTCACTTTGAAAGAGGTTTATTTTTGTTGGTGTTCTTCCCATGGATTTTCTCGGTTATTTCCCTGGAGTTTATGATTAGCTTGCTTCAGAACTCTCATCAATATGGTTTGTTTTGGTTTTCTGTTTGCCTCATTAGTTACTTTTGTGACTTTAAACTGTGCAAATAAAACAGTGAAGTTAAGTTGAAGGCCTTACCGGACTTTTAATTATGTTTTTGGGTTTTGGTTATTTTGAGAGACGACGGGGTCATTACACTTTGCTTCTTTTTTGCCTTCTGCTTCTTTGGAAAATACATTGCCCCTTTCTTTCTGGCAGACCCTTAAAAGCCTGTTGATGACACTTTGGGCAAAAGCATGTGAGCCATTTCCTCCTTTCAGTGGTCCATAAAAGTACATCTATAGCACATAGATAATAAAGTCAAAAAAGGTGAACAACATTTTTGCAGAACAATAGATAAGTTGAGGCTAGAGGAATGGTTGGGAGGGGAGTGGCCAGGCTATGCACCCCTTGATGTGAGTGACATTGAGTTGATCATGCCCAGCCGGTCATTTGACCACCAAGCCATGCCCAGCCAGTCCATATGACCACCAAGCCACACCCACAAATTAAGCCATGCCCACAGAACCGGTTGTTAAGAAATTTGAATCCCACCCCTGCCCACATGGCTAAAAAGAATAAAGAGAAAAAGTAACAAAGTATGATGTTAAAAGAAGAGTATAAGAAATTGGAGTTGGAACTTCAAAGAGGTCCACAAAAGAAAATGCTTAAAAGACAAGTGAAGATGATTAAACACAAACTGAACTTAATAGTTTCAGAAGAAAGAGCACAACAAACCAAAAGGGTAAAACATTTGAGAATGCAAATAAACCAAGAAGATGGCTGGTGTATAAACTGAAAAGAACAAGAAATAAAAGTGATAAATAAATTACAAGATGACCAGGGACAAATTCAATTCCAAAATAAGATAATTTAAAAAATAGTTAAAGCATATTATGAAAAGTAAATAAATCTATGGAAAAGATAACACAATTATGGAAGAAGCCAATCCACCCAAAGCCTCAGAAAACTAAAAATATATTAAATGGAAAAATAACAATATGGGACCAAAAAGTAATAAAAAGAAAGAAAAATGATAAAACCCCAGGCCCAGGTGGGCTCCTGACAGAATTCTATAAATGTTCTTTAGACACGTTAAACTTGCCGTTGAAGGAAATTTATAATGAGCTATTATCAGAAGCCAAACTGTCAAATACATGGATAGAAATGAATATTATGCTAATACCAAAAGAGGATGTAGATATGACATAGATAAAAAATTACAGACCAATATATCTATTAAATGTGGACTATAAAATCTTCACTTCAATAATAGCAGTGAGATTGATATTTTTTTTACTGAATTTATCCACCCAGATCAAAATAGTTTCTTACCAAAAAGACAACTAAAGCACAATTTAAGGATTATTTTAGGTACATTAGAATATTATGAAACACATCCAGGAAAACAAATGGCACTAATTTTCTTAGATGCTTAGAAGGCTTTTGATAATATAAGTTGGCAATTTATGATACATCAACTATACTGTATGGAGAATTTATAAATGTAATTAAAACAATATACTATAAATAAACAACTAACGTACTTATAAATGGGGACTACACAGAGAATTTTAATATAAAGAAAAGAATAAGACAAGGATGCCCACTATCACCTTTATTATTTATATTAGCTTTGGAAATCTTGAACAGGAATATCAGACAAATCAACAAATTAACTGAATGGAGATAAGAGAGGAAAGATATGAACTACAAACATTTGCAGATGTTGTAGGAGAAGCATTAACCACAGCTTTTAAACTATTAAAAGAACTAGAAGAATTTGGAGAGGTAGCAGGACTGAAAATAAACAGAAAAAAACTCCTACACAAAAAGGAAAAGAAAAAGTGGCAGAAAAAGTGAATTTTCAAAAGTCAAATACTTGGGAATATACTGATCAGCAAGATGTGCCACAATAAAGGAAGATAAAAAACTATATAAAATTTCTTAAACAAATAAAATTAGATTTAGAAAAATGGAAAAATTTACACTTATCAATGTTGGGAAGGATTGCCATGGTAAAAATGAATATCCTGCCAAAACTGATTTTCCTGTTCGAATAGTACCTATAAAAAATGATATATTTTTTTGGTGATGATCTGAATAAAGTAACTTTGAAATTTATTTGGCAAGGAAAAAAAGTGAGAATAAAATTGAAAATGTTACAAGAATCGAAAGAAAATGGAGGGTTTGGACTACCAGACTGATTTTTATATTACCAAGCATGTGTGATAACATAGTTAAAAGAATAGATAACCCTTAGACATGAGAGATTGTTATATCTAGAAGGACATGACTTATAACTCAGATGGCATGCCTTCCTATGGCATGAGAATAAAATCCATAGATAATTTCAAAATCACTAGATAAGAAACTCCTTAATATGGGAAGAAATAAAATCTAAAATATATTTTAAAATCCCAGAATGGCTGTCAATGATGGAAGCCTTTACATACCCAAATCTGGTGCAGTTCAAAAAATTGTGACATATAAGGATATTTTGAATACTGAAAGAAAACTAAAATTGAAGCAGGAGCTTGAAGACCAAGGCATTATATTATCAAAATGGCCTTAATTGCAACTACAATCTAGATATGATTTAGATATGAAAAAGTATGGCTTTTATAAAAACAAACACTATTTGATCAGACACTGTTGAACTCTGGAGGAAAACTAATTAAGAAGGTATGTAACTTTTTTACTACATTTCAAAATGACACAATAGTACAATTGTGTACTATAGTACATTTCAAAAGACACAATAGTACAATGGGAGAAAAACTTTGGCTATAACATAGAACTAGATAAATGGCAAAATTTATGGGAGAGGAACTATAAATTAACAAAGGGAGCCTCTTATAAAATGTTTTATAGATGGCATTTACTATCCACTAGGTTTGGTAAAATGTTTAAAAATATGTCTAGCAAATGTTGGAAATGGGAATTTTATCATATGGGGTGACCTTTTGTTAAAAGCAAAAAAAAATGGGCAAAAATACACAGGTGGCTAGAAAGGAAACATGTAGATTTTAAACCTGAACTGTTTTTATAAGGTGTGATATCACAAAAATTAGATAAGAAAATTATGTATTTAGCATTACATGTTATAACAGCAGCAAGGATTATATTTGCACAATATTGAAAACATGAAAAAACACTACAAGATGAAGAGATAATTAAGAGGACATTAGATTGAAAATTAAACACAAAGTAGACACATTATCAAACATGGAATCTATTTTATACATGGTTGGAAAAAAGGGCTGGAGATTAAGAATGTAATCAGTATTGTTAAGCAAATTAAATAGCTAGATGAAGTTTATTAAGCACTAAGGAATGTAATTAATAAAAAATCAATAAACATTAAAAAAGAAGAAGTGGGAGCTTCAATTACTGAAAGTTTTCATGAGACTGGACTACCATCTATCATAAATGGTGTAGGGTCTGCTTGGGTGGAGGGGTTGGACTAGATGACCTACAAGGTACCTTCCAACTCTGTTAATCTGTATCTATTTGTATCTACTAGTCTACCCAGTGAAATATCCAACCAAATCTGTGACTGGTATCAGCCAATGATGGTGGTAGAGCTTGATATCAAGGAATACTGGAGCTATGGGCAGAATGAGATCTGGTCAAAAAGGAATCAGGAGTGATCGGAAGGAGGCCACCTGCCTCAGCACTGATTTCCCCTGGAGCTCCCCAGGTGCAGAACCAGCGCATGCCTCCAGTATGGGCAGGAAAGTCACTGAGCAGCCAATGTGCCCAGCACCAGCTCCCAAGGCCCAGTCCCTTCCAAGCCAAAGAAACTGCAAAAGAAGGGCCAAAAGAAATTGCATGTGGTGTACCAGTTCATGGAGGTCTCTCTCCCTAGCAAAGGAGAGGGAACTCCAACTGAAGAACAGCAGCTGAACTTCTATGAAAGTGAGAATGATGGAGAGGATGACCCAATGGTAAGTGGAGCCATCAGTCCTTTGTCTGTTCCTGGGAAGATCATAGCACCCAAATCAGGGGCCTTGAGAGAGATGAAAGTGCTCACTCAGGGTGCATTCAATGCCTAATCAGCTTTCAAATGGTGCAGAAATTAGGGTTATGAGTGAAGAGGTTGTTATCAGCCCTGAAAACATATTGGAACATCTTCAGGGCTGCCACAACAAGACCATTGGAACTGTAGGAATGGGAGGGGGGAAATAGAGATAGTGAGGGATGCGTAACCAAAATAAGATTCTTTCTCTTGGGAATCAAGGACATTCTCACCAGATGCTGGGGAGACATGGACCAAAGCCAACTGAAGTTGGGACTGTGACCTGATTGGACCATGTGATGGAAGTGTCGTCTGCAGGGCAAGAACTTTGGGTTTTGATTTGGGGAAAACCTTAGATTCTTCAGAGTTGGGTTTTCACCAGCCATGTCAATATGACATGCCTAATTAATTTATACTTTGAGAAAACTCTAGGCCTCAGAGTTTTTATTGCGTTGGGTCTGTTACTTGGAACCCTGAAGTTGCACCATCCTATAAAGTTTGAGCAGGTTGATGGCTTGTTGGTGGGGGATCCCCAGCCATGTACTTAACAGAACCAATATGCCTGCAGATAGGTGACCACCACAAAACAATCACATTCATAGTGGCACAAAAATTTATGGAGGCTGTGATATTGGGGTTGTCCTGGTTAAGCAAATGGAGCCCTACTGTATGCTGGCAGAAAGGAATGAGATGAGTGACAATGATGAGGAAAAATCCCATCACAGCAGGGAGGAATGGTGGCAAGCCAAATCAGTGGAAAATTAGTGAGGGAGAGCTTGAACATTTAAAAGCCACAGCTGAGTAGCCATCCAGGACACCATCCATCCTTAAGGAGTACAGAGATTTAACAGAAGCATTCAATGAGAATGTAGGAGTGTGACATCCTACATTCTCAGCAACCCATGGACTGCGCCATTGTCAGATCCCTATCATGATAATGTCATTCATGTGGCGAGAGAACCCCAGATTCTTTTACTCATTTATTATTCTCATCCTGTTTCCTATTTATCCTGTAATTTCCCTAGTTTATAACTTTTACCCTGTCACCTATTCTGCCTTGTGCTTTGATTTACCTTGGGGAATGTACAAAGGGGGAGGGGCTTATGTTTTCTCTTAGTTCAGAAGCTTCACAGAAGAAGCACATGGGAATGGCTTATCTCTTTCTCAGGATGACCATTTCCATAACATCTCTGCACCTGTGGATTGGCTCATTCAACACCAGATTGAGGGGAGTAATTTCTAACCACTTTATCTTAATGGAATTGCCTGGGGGGAACTCACACCCTGATTTGCATTGTCTTGCATTCACTTCCTTTCAATAAAAGCTTCCTTTTGAAATGTTAAAATTTCAAGGGTCTATGCTTTCTAAAATGGAACGGAGAGGCAGGTCCTTACATAAAGCAGGGTCTGAAAAAGTGATCAACCCAGAGAAACAAACTTGCTCTACTAAGGAGACCCTGCACACAATGTCCAAGCAAAGCAGTGATCAAGGAGAGGGAGAATGCTAGGGTGACACCTCCACCATCACCATCCACCCAGAGGCCAACTCTATCTGTCCCATCAAAGACATCAAAGCTGTTTTGAAGGCCCCATTTTGAAGGCCCCCACAAAGCCCAGATGGTCAATCTGAGTGGGGAGGAAATATAACTGAGACAGAAAAACCCAAGGAGTCACCCTCACCTGGGGCAGTCGACAACTGGGCTGGAAACATGAGCTGGAAGCCCTATCTTACCAGGGAGAGCCAATCAAAAAACCAGCTGGATATGACTGCCTCAAGAGAAACTTTATGCAGTTTGTGATGGAGGCTTTTGAAAACCTCAGAACAAGGAGGAAGTTAGATTGACACCAGAGATGGGGCGAGGCAGCAAGAGCAGCCAGTGGGGCTATTGCTACCACTTCAGATCCAGAGCTGCAGGCCAAGCAGATATGGCAGGGGGGAAGAACCATCCAGGTGAACCCACCCTACACAGCACTGGCCCCTGCAATTGCCCTTGGTGAGCCCAGAGCACTGCAACTGGAGAGGAAGAAACCCCCTGGGAGTAAAGTATGATGGCAACCTGCAGCAACTGAGGTTTTTCCTGGCACATGTTCCTCATGGACATGCAAGACCATAGAAGGGATTTCCAGACCCAGAGCATTTGGGTCTGAGTTGTCATCCCAGCTCTGGAAGGGGCAGCTGCCTGCTGGGTGGTGACCTTCCACAACAGATGCCCCTGAACTGCAGAATTTTGACTGATTCATGATGGCCCTCTGCTGCCAATTTGAAGATACCTTGGCAGATTGCAAAGCTCATGATCACATCAGAACCATGAAATGGGTACCGGCCACTAGTTGAATACAGTGAAGAGTCTTGAGACCTTGCTTGTAGAGTGGACTGGCCAGAAGACATCCTAGTGAGCTGGTCCACAAATGGCCTGAATGTCAACCTCTACCATGCATGCCTAACTCAAAGGACCACAAACTGCCTGCCCAACTGGTACATCATGGCCAAAGAAGTGGAGATTGACATGGTCAGAAATCAGTATCAAGGGGGAAGAGCCTGGAAGAGATTCCCCATCCCAGGGGAAATGAGACATTCAAGCTGCAAGTCCCATAGTACTGAGATCAGACTGAACTGGAAGCAGTGGGTTCTAAGGTTTCAATGGGGAGTGACTGGACCCAATGGCCAAAGGAAGGAACTGGGGGGAGACCCAAACAAAGAAGCATCGATGGAGGGAAAAATTGTGCCAATCCAGGGCATTCCCAGAGAATACAAGGACCTAGCTGAAGTATTCAGCGAAGAAGGCTCTAACAAGCTCCCCCCCTCCCCACAGACTGCACTATAGAGATCCTCCCAGGGGCCAAATTACCGAAACAAAAAATGTATAGTATTTTTCCCCCAGGGAACTCGAGGAGTTGAGTGCCTTCATAGATAAAAACCTGGTGAGAGGTTTCATTAAACCCATGTGACCACAAATTGCCACTCC
This sequence comes from Laticauda laticaudata, assembly GCA_004320025.1. Taxonomy (NCBI): domain Eukaryota; kingdom Metazoa; phylum Chordata; class Lepidosauria; order Squamata; family Elapidae; genus Laticauda; species Laticauda laticaudata. The sequence continues at coordinate 8,486 of BHFT01064787.1, read as the reverse complement.
AGTGCTATTCTGAGAGAAGAAAGATGGGTCTTTGCACCATCTTGTGAGGATTATAGAAATTTGAACACTGTGAGAATGGAGAATGTATACCCCCTCCCCTTCATGAAAGATACCTTTTGGACTCCAAGGAGCCCCACTATATATTCATGCAGCAGATCAATGAGACGTTGCATGAGCACTTATATAAAGGAGTCCTAGTTTATCTTCATGACATCCTCATCTACTTAGTGATGATGGAGGAGCACATGAAGCTAGTGCAACAAGTTTTGCAGCAGCTCCTGAAGGCCATCCTGTATGGCAAATGTGAGTTTTCACAAAACTAGTTTAGACTACCTGGGTTTATCAGGTCTCATGTGAGGGAATAGAAATGGACCCAGGGAAAGTGAAAGCCATCCCAGGGTGGGCAAAAAATATAAGCCACAACATAAATCTAGATGAGTGGGAAAAAACATGGACCGAGAACTAGAAGCTGACTCTGTTGATGGCATTTAAGGAAAATCAATACAAAATGTTTTGCAGATGGCATTTAGTGCCGGCAAGACTGGGAAAAAAAACCCTACTTACTCTAGGGTTTTTTTTGGCATTTGTATATAATTTGCAAGTGTTCACTCCAAAAATCTAGTTCCTGGTCTTTGAAACATTAATTTTATACCCGGTCTAAAATTTGCTATCAGGTACTCAGCCAACAACGTGGCACCATTCCAATATAAAATTGGAATGCTGGAAGTGCAAACAAAAAAAGGAACGTTTTTCCATACGTGGTGGCAATGTATAGAGGCTAAAAAATATTGGAAGAAAGTAGAGAGGTGGCTGTTTGAGGCTGTAAAGTATAGACTGAAATTGGAACCAAAAATATTTTTATTAGGTATGATTAAAGGGAATTTGAGTAAAGATAAAAGATATCTTATTGTACACATTTTAACCGCAGCAAGAATTATTTTTGCACAAAGCTGGAAGAGCAATAAAACATCATCAGAGGAAGCTTTAATCCAAAAAATAATGGATTGTGCTGAGCTAGACAAATTCACAATGGAATTAAAAGGCAAGGATGATCATGATTATTATGCAATATGGGATAGGTGGTATGAATGGGTGAAGAATAAAGTTTAAAATGATGTATACTCACAGAAACATGTATATACAATGACACATTTACTGTTAATGGAAATGAGAGTTCTGTATTTTTGTTTTTACAGAATAAAAATTATTAAAACAAAACAAAGCCATCCTAGGGTGGCATGCTCCAAGGTCCTACAACCAGTTACAAGACTTCTTGGTGTTCACTAACTTCTACCAGCAATTCATCCCCTTCTTTGCAAAAATAGCCCTGCCAATAATGGAGCTATTGAAAATGTGAGAGAAGGATGAAACTACAACCTAGCCAGCAACTAAACTGGATAATGGAGTGCCAAGTGGCCTTTGGAAAACTTAAGACTTTTTGCAGTGGAACTAGTTTTAAGATACTGCAGCCTGGAAGAGCTGTTTGTGATCCAGGTAGATGCCAGCAATGTAACAGTAGGGGCAGTGCTCCTTCAGAGAGACATAGAGAGGGAATTGCATCTGTGTGCATACACTTCACAAAAACTGAATGAAACAAAGGCATTGAGCTGTATGGGAGAAAGAGGCATTTGCAGTGACATGGGCTTTACTAATCTAGAGACAATTCCTGGAGGGAAGCAGAGTGTCAGGGTTTCAAGTAATAGTCCTCCCATAGCAAGTAAAATTTTGAGGCAAGTAGATTCCTCAAAGAATAACTTTATTTGGATATATCATATTGGCACAGATCTGGTGAAAACTGACTTTGAAGTTTCCTATAGTTTTCACCTAATTAAAAGTAAAAGTTTGTCACTTTCACAAAACAATCAGTCACATGGTCCAAGCACAGCACAGTCTGATTGCTGGGTGACATCACTCTACCTTCCTCCAACCAAATGTGAGAATGTCCTTGGTTCCCAAGAGAAAATACTTTGTTTTGGTACAGAATCCCAGCTATCTCAACTCCCCCTTCCTATCTCTTAGCTCCAGTGTGGCAACACTGAAGCTGTCAAAAATGGCTTCAGCCAGGTCAGCTTCAGGGTTGACACAGAGTCCCTTTCAAAGTGTGGACTGATCACAAAAACCTAGAAACACTGAGAACCTTCTGAAAGCTCTCACATAAGCAAGTCCGGTGGGCACAACAATTTAATCAATTTGAGTTCAAACTGAAGTACATCTCAGGGGGAAAGAATTTCCTAGCTGATGCTCTGTCCCACCTGCCGCAGTACAAAAGCAATAGAGAAGACAGTGAATACAATCACCTCTATGAAACAGCGGGCAGCACAGGCTACTAGAAGGCAGCAGGCAAGAAAGGAACTGATTCATTAACATAGCAAATGAAGAGGAAGCTATGAACAGATGCTCAGTTCAAAGTCTATCGGGGGGAGCTAACCTCAAGGGAGGGCTTGTATACATCCTCAGCAGCCTGCAGGTACAAGTCTTGCAGAAGAGCCATGATGCCAAGCAGGCAGGCCACTTTGGATTTTTAAAGATTATACATTTGGTTGAACAACAGTTCTGATGGCTAAAAATGGAAAAAGACATACTGCACAACATATAAAAAGTTGTGCAGTATGAGAGACTATGAAAAAAAAAGACCAGGAAACAGCCCAGACTGTTGCAACAGGTGGCAGAGCCAAACAAACCTTGGGAAGAAATCGCCATGGATTTTATCATTGAACTCCCAGAAAATGGGGGGAACTCTGTAATTTGGACAGTAATCAATTTGTTTTCTAAACAAACTCACTTCATAGCTTGCTTGAGCCTCCCATTGGCCCAGAGACTTGCTAAGGTGTTTTTTTCAGCATATCTACTGGCTACAGGGGGTACCAAAGTGGATCATTTCAGACTGGGGAATCCAATTCACTTCCAAATTTTGGAAGGAGTTCATAAAACTGATAGGATCATGCCAGGGGCTCAGCTCAGTCTTTTATCTGAGCATAAACAGGTTTGCAGAGTGTTCTAACACAATGGTGGAACAAAGCTGCATTGCTATGTCAACTAGCAGTCATCTAACTGGGCAGAAATGCTGCCTTTTGCTGAAGGGGCTACTTTTTAAGGTGGTGATGGGACAGGAATTTGTGCCCCTGCTAGAATACCCTAGGGAGCCCTGTCACACTAAATGGATGGGTTCCCTTCAGAATGCTGGGAGAAATGTTAAGAGACACTAGCCAAGGCCACTGACAGTCAGAAAGTCAAGGCAGATAAGAGACGAGCAGCCCAGGGGCCGTTCCATATAGGGGACAAATTGTATTTAAAGTATTTAAGATAAGAAACTGGGTATACATAGGGTCTTTCCTTATTATGAAACTTATAAGCCCAGTCACAGTAGAGCTTAAACTACCCAGGATGTTGGGAAAAGTGCACCCAGTGTTCCATTGTAGTCTGCTTAAAGTGGTGGTGGGATCTAGGCTGATACTAGTGGAGAGAGAAACTCTAGGTCCCATGATGTGTGTGTGTGTGTGTGTGTGAAAAGCATTATGAAGTTAAATGGATATTGGATTGTAGATTATATAAGGGAAAACTCCAATACTTAGTAAAGGTACCCTATGTCAAAGATGCAATGGGTTAAAGCTCAGAGTATGAAGGCAGACTGGTTAGTGAGGTGATTCCACAAAAAATACCATCAGAAGCCAGGAGCAAGAAATTGTCCCAAGAAACCAAGGTCACCTAACAAGATGTACAACAAAGACTTGGACAGTTTCCATTACAATGAGTGGCCATCTAATTGGATAATATGTCCTGCACTAATAGGGTGAGGGAGATTTATGTGAAAACAGCAGGAATTAGGTAGTTGTTTTTGCTTTCTGTACTGATATGGTGAACTCAATAAAGTTTTGCATTCAAAGATTGGAACATCTCAATAGAACTTGCTTGGTTGGGTCAGTCAATCAGAACCTTGACATATATAATACACATCTGCACATGCCACCTGTGTTTTTTTTTAAATCAGTACTGACTTCTATGCAGATACAGGAACATGGCTTGAATTTCCCTTTAAATATATTGAGTTATGTTTTATTGTATCAATAAACAGAAAAACTCCTCAATTTCTCATAAAAAGGGATGTTTTGAAGAAATATGATAAGTACAAAATACCTTTTGTTCAATCATTAGCATTTGGCAAAGAACGGCCATCTGTGAAATCCAACAGACTGTCCTGATGCCATTAGAATCAGGGGGAAGCATTGTGACATTCTTTTTTGGCATCCAGAACTTGTTCCCATATGTACTTTACCAGGGGAAAATAAACAGGATTCACACTTTTGGAATACAGTCAATTAAAAAAATCTTGATTGCCTCTGCAGATATTCCCATGGTGCCAAATTGTATGTGAAAAGATGGGAGAATGGAGGAGAAAAAGGAGGAAGAAGAGGAGAGAAGGTGTGATAATTAAAAGAATTGCTACTCTGTAAGTCAGTGGAGCTAATATGTCAACTCAACAAGCTGGGGAAGTAGAATGTGCCCAGCTCCTAGAAAGACTCAAGTGTGGTTTGGTTCCTGGCACCACTTGTTGCGACAAGATGAATTACAAATGGTAAGAAAGTGAGTTTCCATGCTACCCTGTGCCAGATGGTTACTTCTCTGATTGATATCATTTAGGCTGCAAAAGGAACTATGTAGCCAATGAATGCTGTTGTACTGACAGAGCCACTTCAGGAATCAACCATTACTCCTTTGGTCAATGCCATCTTGGAAAAAGACCTGTGCACAACTGGAAGAAAAGAGAATTCTAACCAGAGAGCTGGAGAAACAAATGATTTCATTCCTATTGCAATTAGAGGGTTTTTTTTGTTGAAGACATGATATGACTCTGATAATAACAGGACAATTTTGCTTACATTCATGTCTTTTGTATAAAGACTGACTGAATACAGTAAGCATGTAAATCATCTCTATTCTCAAGTCTTGACCCCAGAGCACATTCAACATAGGTGTAAATGAAGATTGCCCCAATCTTCATTACATTCTGTCATCTTCATTCACTTTGCTGCATTGCCACTAGCCAGGGTTTTCAAATGAATGCTTTATTAAATATAAATTACCAAAAAGTAGCTACAGACTCCTGTTGAGAGTCAGACATTTGCTGGGTCTTTCTAATAGAGGACACTGAACAAAGCTTCATTACAGAACAATGGTGGTTGCTGCCAGAGCTTATAGATTTGAATAAACAACAAATAAGCAACATCTGCTCCAGCATATGTGTACGGTGGGGGTAGAACCCACAAAATAAAAGAATTTGCAAATGCCAAAAGCAAGACTAAACTGCCAGTGCTACTGTAGAGTGAATTTTTAATTGCACATGTATGCAAGGCAGGCTAGGGGTATTAGTCTCACATATGTCTGCTTGCTGCCAACCTGGAGTATAGATGAATTTAATTAAATAAGGATTATCCCTTCTTCCCAGTACAATTACTTATTTATAACAAAGATAAAATTGGCTAATAAAATTATAGTAGTTTATTTTAAAACACATATATTCAGACCATTGCTCAAAAAGAAGCTGGCATTCTTTTAGGAATGCTTGCAATTTGACTGTCTTTTAAAATTAATTCTCTTATTTTGCTAAATGGAAAGGGAAAATGGAAAGAGATGTAAGGCCTTCTGCTCTTCAAAATATAAGTATGAACTCTTGAAAACTTTGTATTTCAAAAGGAATTTTTTATTGAAGAGGGCTAAAGCAGGTCTAAATTAAAAGCAGGATCTGGGGTCCCTCAGGGCATGTAACTAAGATAAAGGGAATGAGAACCCCTCCCTGCAATCCAATATGGATTCCACCAATCCACAGGTGTGAAAATGTTATTATACTAGCATCTCTGAGAAAGCAGATAAGGAAAGATTCCCAGGGCTATCTTCCAGTGCTGCAATCCAAATGGCCCCTTCTCCCCTTGCATCTCCCCAAGAGGTGAGAATTTTCCAGGCATCAGGAGCACCAGGCAATGGTTATAAATTGTGTAAAAGTTTATACAACAGACAATGTAAGAGATAGGATATTTAGAATACATAGAGAGGAAAAGAATTAAATGTATCAAATCCAACCCCCTTTTTCCATTGAAGAATGCTAGATACACAGATCTGGCCTATAGCCCTCCTCAAAAAAATAGGAGTTTCACCTGGAAGTCATGAAGCATATATTACATTAAGAATTAGGATGGTTTGTGAGGGTATTTCAGGTGGAAATTCCATAACGATGTGGGGGCTCTTACATGTTTTTTGACAACCCATTTGCTTTGGGAGGAGAGTGTTTCCATGCTAGTAAATATTGTGTGGAGCCATGGTGAGTATGTGAATCAAGAACATCTTTAATGTCAAAATGTTGTTCCCCTTCCACGATAATGGGTTGGAGATGTGAGATGGGGGGGAGGTCTGATTTTGAAGTGATTTCTGGTTTGAGTAGGCTGCAGTGAAATACTGGATGAACCTGTCTAAGTATCTTAGAGAGTAGGAGTTCTACATTGGCCCATTTCCCATTACCAGGTGATTCTGGTAATGGTAAATGGGCCAATGAATTTTGGCCCCAGTTTCTTAGAAGGTTGTAATGATTGTAGGAACTTTGTAGATAAGTATATGCGGTTTCCAATCTTGAACAGTTTGAGTTCAGTACATTTTTTTTGACCGTTAGAGCTTTAGAAACAGTTCTGGCCTCTTGTAAGACTAGTTTGACCACTGGTCAAGTGGTTGGTACATTGTTTATCCACTCCTTAAGGGAGGGGATGTCAGGTTCCTTGGTAGCACTGGCATGGGGTTGAATTCTTGTCCTGTGGCTACCTTTCCTGTGGTGAAACTAGTGCTACTGTGTCCGAAGTTATTGTAAGCTACTTCAATAAAAGGCAAAAGGTCAGTCCAATTGTCCTGTTAGTAGTTAATAAAACATCTTAAATATTGTTCTAATATTCCATTGGCTCTCTCTTTCATCCCATTCATCTGGGGGTGTTGCAAAGAAGTCAACCCCTGAGCGGAGCCTAATAGAAAATAGCCTGTCAAAATTTGGAAGTGAATTATACACTCCTGTCTGAGATAATTGTTGGGGATCTCCATGGAGGTGATAAATGTCTATTAAAACCATTTTTGTGAATGCCTTGGCTGTTGGGATCTTCTGTCAGGTTATAAAATGGACCTGTTTTGAAAAGAGGTTTGTTACAACCTAATTGACTGTGTTTCCTGTGCTTTCAGGCAGGGGATTTTCTTTGTCATCCTTTTGCAACTGCGCAGATAGGGCAGCTAGCAACCTAACTATCAATACTTTTTAAAGAGATGGCTATCAGAATTGTCTTTTGATGAGGTGCAGAGTTTTTACAAATCCAAAATGTCCAGCGACTTTGGAGTCGTAGCATCGTTTCATTGTCGCTGGCTGTCAGGGATATAAACTTTGTTCTCTACCCAAGCTAGACCATCTTTAAGTAAGCAAATATTTTTGTGATCTTGGAGCCAGTCATCCTTCAGTAGTATGTCCTAATGTTTGGAAGCTGTTGCATGGTCAGCAAGTGGTTCTTTTTTTCCTTGTGCTCGGGTGATACTTTGGCTGCTAGTTAGGTTGGTTGGAGTATGAGTTTAACAATTTCAATATTTTTGCTGTTGTATTGGGGTTTCCTGGACAGAACAACAGCCAAGAAATTCCCCCCAGGAGAAACTTGAGAGTGAAATTAAAGCATTTAAAATATTGCGCCCAACATACTTGTTTGGGGAAAATTCCATGGAGTTTTCAGGACTTCTAAATTTTTATGATCAGTCCAGACTTTGAGGAGGGCCCATTGCACAGCATATCACCTCTTTCTCCCATATGACCCATCTTTGTTTGATTTCTGTCAGTTTCTTGGAAGTGTAAGCACATGGTTGCAACTGTTCATGTCCATTCTTTTGGAGTGGAACTGCTCCTATTACTACATCACTGGCATCAGCTTGGATGACAAATAGTTGCTCTGGGTCTGGGTATTTTAGGATTGGTTTAGCTGAGACTAGTTGCTTAAGTTTTGAATGCCACTTGACATTCCATCATCCAGTAAAGGGGTTGCCTTGGCTCCAGTTTCTCCTCCCCCCTTTCATTTTTGATAAGCTCATAATGGGTAGTGCAGTATTTGCAAAACCCGGAATGAACTGACGGTAAAAGTTTGCAAAACCCTGGAAACTTTATAATTGTTTGCAGATTAGGGGTGGCTCCCAATCAATAACGGCTTTTATTTTTTGTGGGCCAATCTCTATTCCTTCTTGGGATATTCTGTATTCCAGGTAGTCAATTTTCTCTTGGTGGAACTCACATTTAGAGAGTTTGACATATAGTTTGATGGCTTGGGTGCAAACAGCTCTGACTAATTTTATGTGCTCTTCTTTTGTTTCAGTGTAAATTAAAATATCAAGATAAAGGGCCTGTCACATAGGTCGACGGATGCAAAAAGTATGTAAAAAGGACACAGCGGATGAGAAAATTTTCCATCCGTTGTTATCCGCTCTCA
>BHFT01064786.1:0-14946 GCA_004320025.1 Laticauda laticaudata | reverse complement strand
CCGTTTATTGATGTTGTCATCGCTCAGAAGTTTTGAGGCTTCTCAAAACTTTGTGAGGCGGAAAATGTATCCAATATTTTCCGTTGCTGCACCGCTCACGCATCCGCTGCTAGCAGTCCGTTACTGGATCCGTTATGGCTATTCTATTAGAATCCGCTAGGCATCTGCTGCACATCCGCGCAAACTCCATCCACTCAAGCAGTAAACGTCTCAGGGAGGAAGCAGCAGACGGATGCGGTGGATGCCAGAACGGGATGCCGAGTGGATGCAGCCACAGAAACAAAGCATGTAAAATGGAAAAAACGTTCGCAGAGGGGACCATTCAGCATATTAAGGATGGTCTAGAGATGCCTAAGAGGATGCAAAGGGGACACATAGGTAAAACCTATTACTGCCTATTAAAAAAGGGGGAGCAACTCATCTGGATCTCACTTTCAAACAGGCAGCCCTGCCGGGTGCAGACCTCTCGCAGCCTTCATCTGACTCTTTCCTCTTCCACACATCCAGTCATGTCCACCGTGGATTGTAAGCAAAGTCCTTTGGCAGCACCATCTATTCTTGCAACAGTCGTGAAGCCATCTACAGGCCTCCTGTGAACTCTACTACGGAGAGAAAAGAGGGCGGGCCAAGAAGGGGGGGGGCGTTTCGGGTCCGAAGATTGGATCGCCCAGAAAGAGCAGAGTATGGACTGTACAACAAGCTGATGGTGCTGAGCTCAGGAACAGAACGGACCACTCGGAGGCCACTCCATGAACTTCATCGGAGGATGACTATCGAGACCAATAATTTGGATCGAAGTTGTGCAGCGGCTGACACCCAGGTCTGCCAAGAAAAAACAGCAACTTCCCGGCCGCAACGCTGGAACCTGGGCTCAGAGGTGGCAACTCATACTCTGGCCACCTGGCCTCAGGGACCACCTACAGGAGCATCGCAGTAACAGAGTGGAGGGTGCAACAACACTCATCAGCATTGTGGTCTAATGATGTAAGTGGTGCAAGGCCATCATCTGAAGAATAAATGCGCAGGAGCATCTGCGCAGTGCCGCATACCACTGAAGAAGATGAAGAAAATGTTGCAGATGCAGGGTATCAGATGGTGAACTTTCCGGTCCCAACACTGTGTCTTGGGCCATCGTAGATGGGCCTAAAGCCGTACACACATGCACGTCGGCCTGAGACATTAATACGACTTCAGTCGTAGCCAACTCAGGTCCTCTATAGTCAAACAACGGTACAAGGCCTTTGCCAAGGGACCGCCATTCATTAACACTCCACACTATCTGCCATTGGGTCGACTTGGGCTAGACGTACAAGTCTAGTGACATCGATGCTTCAGGCAATGGGCTCATCTTCAGATGCCCAGGTATACAACGCCCAAGTTCACATCAAGGAGGGGCTGGAAGCAACCTCATCGATGGGCTTCCCAGATCCAGACCCCCTGCCCAAACGACACGCAAGATGTGCCCTACTTCATCGTGGGGATGACGCCTTTTCCCTCACAACCTACCTATGAAGCCTACACTCCAAAAATCCTCACCCCGTGAAAGAGGATCTTCACACTACAGGCCTGTCCAGGCAAGGAGTGTGGAGATACGCCTTTGGCATCCTGCCAACAGGTTCAGGTACTTTCACCACATGCAGCATCGCCCAGAGACCGTGAGGAACATCGTGGAAGGCTTGCTTGCCATTCCTGCACAATCTCATTGCGCACTGCCTACCCAGTCTTGCAGAACAGGCTCGTGGACCTCCAGCAAGGGCAATGGGGACATGTAGCCTGGGGAATGGGGCAAGGGTGAAACTGATAACATTTGAGGATGTGCAAGGCCCAGACAGATCCTCACATTAAGGAGAAGCAGCGCAACCTCCTGAGACACTGGGTGCAACTCCCCAGCTGGAGCATTGGAGTGGCAAGACAGGATGATAGATTGATTAATGGATTGCTTTCCTTCAGGCCTGTCTCATCACACGCAATGTTTGGGTGGGCCTACAATGAACAGTGCATTTAATTAAAGAGTTGTGTTATGTGACATGTGTGGATGATTGATTAATTATTATTGATAATGAAGGGCCATAGGTTGTGGCAGCTGGGAGGGTGGACCATTCCAGTCCCACTATCTTGCACTGGAGGTTTATCTATCCCAACAGCGTATTACCCATCCAAAGGTATCCCTGCCCATCCCAAAGTCTATTACCCATCAAAGGTATCCCTGGCCCATCCCACAGCTATTACCGCATCCCAAAGGTATCCCTTGCCCATCCCCACAGTATCCCTGCCCATCCCACATCTATCCTTACCCATCCCACAAGCATCAAAGGCTAAACCATTTCTAAAATTCCACCAAGCTTTTTTTAAAAAAAGAAATGGAGCAAGTGTGTGAACAAAGATAGTTTTATTAACAAGAAAGCTATAAAACAAAAATGAGTCTCTGACACTCCTCTTGGTGCTCAGTCTTCCACTGGTGAAGGTCCAGGTGCTGTGGAGGTGGCTGGTGCTGAGTGCTTGTCATCCCCCGCATCATCAGGCTCTCCAGAAGCAGAAGCAGCAGAAGCCCCAGCCCAGAGAGCGAGCCGTGCTGCAGAAGCCCCAGCAGAACCAGGAGTGAGGCCAGGGGGCGCGATGGTAGCCCTTTCCCTCTTTCCAGGACTGGCAGCAGATGGGTTGAGGCTTCTGTTTCTTCCCATGGTTTATGGGGTTGCTGGGGCTGCAGGGAGGCTGCAGGAACCAAGGCTGGCAGGAAGGCTGGCAGGAGGCAGGAACCAAGGCTGGCAGGAGGTGGAAGGCAGGCAGGCACCAAGTGGCGGAAGGCTTGCAGGGCAGGCAGGCACCCAAGGCTAGGCAGGCAGGCATGAACCAAGGCTTGGCAGGAAGGCAGGCCCTCAAGGGCTGGCAGCAGGGACTGGCTGCAAGCAAGGCTGGCAGGCAAGGCCGACAAGCAGGCTGGCAGGGAGGCTGGCAGCAAGGCTGGCAGCAGGCAGAAGCAAGCCTTGGCAGGGAGGCTGGCAGCAAGGCTTGCAGCAAGGCTGGCAGCAAGGCTGCCAGCAAGGCTGGCAGCAAGGGCTTTGCAGCAAGCGCTGGCAGCAAGGCTTGCAAGCAGGCATGCAGGCAGGGCAGGCAAGGCTGGTCCAATCCATCCAAGCAGCAAAGGGTCTGTTCTTGAAATGGTGAAGCTGCTTCCGAGCTGCTTCATGCTGGACGGATAGAGAGGAAGCAAAACGTATGCAGTGAGTACAGAACGGATGCATCGCGTTAATCAACGGATGGCCAGTGTTTCTCTCTGTTTTACATCCTCTTTCCATCCATTGGTGCAGTGTGACATGGGCTTTAAGGATGACTTTGATGGGATCCTAGGCAAATACAGAGGTACCTCTATTTCCTTCAACCTGGATCCCCAGATTGCTCCCATCAGACTAAAGCCCAGAAGGGTTCCCTTTGCCCTTAAATCAAAGATTGATGTACAATTGGACAAATTAATAGCACAAGGTGTATTGGAGCATATTGGGAGATTCCAATAGTGACATCTGTCAAAGGTGATAGATCTGTATGAATTTGTGCAGATTACAAATGAACCATCAATAGAACATTACAGATACACTTTTACCCTGTACCTGTGGAACAACATTTAATTCACTCCATAGGTTACAGGTCATTTTTGCAAAATTAGACCTCTCACAGGCTTACCACAATTGCCTGTGGATGATATACTGTGGAAGCGCAAACCATCATTACACAGAGGCAGTCCTACACCTACAATTTGGATTAAAGGTGGCCCCAGACCTTTTTCAAAGTTTAATGGAATGCATATTGCAAGGTATACAAGGTGTAATACCATACTTCAGTGATATACTGATAGCTGCCACATTCAGAAAACAACTGTTCGAGTTGTTGTGCATAGATCTCAAAAGACTACAAGAAGTAGGACTAAAAGTCAATAAAGATAAATGCAAGATGGGGGTCTCCAAGGTAGATTTCCTAGGCTTCTCCATTGATGCTGCTGGTCTCCATCCCACTAAATCTGAAATTACTGCTATCCAAAAGGCACCAATGCCCCGGAACAAAACAGAACTTCAAGCATTTCTGAGTATTTTGAACTTCTATGCAAAGCTATGTTGGCAGAGTCTCTACACAGATTGCTAGATAATTGCTAAATAATAACACCTTAGGTCTCGGGCAAGAGGTAGGATGCTGCATTTCAGGCTGTAAAATCTCTTCTGACCTCAGATAGTGTATTAATTCAATTCAATGAGCAGTTACCTCTTGTATTAGCATGTGATGCATTACATGTGATACAGCATTAGGGCAGTCCTAAGCCATAAATTACATACTGGCAGAGAAGCCCCAATAGCTTTCTTCTCCAGAACTTTTGCTGCTGCAGAGTGTAACTATAGCCAGACAGACAAGGAGGCTCTTGCTCTGGTAGCTGGAGTAAGGAAATTTCATGAGTATCTGTATGGCAGGCAGCTTGAGCTCATGACAAATCACAAACCACTGCTGGGTTTATTGACCAGGGACTGGCAGACACCCCAGGTACTGTCATCATGCATGATTAATTGCACTGTGTTCCTGGTTGCCTATAATTACACATTACTACACTGGGTGAGGAAGAACTTATGTCACGCTGATGCCTTGCCTATGATTGTCAGTGACCCAGCTCTTGCTTCATCTGTATTAATTATAGAGGAATTTGAGACAACTGTCACTGCTTCTGATGTGGCAAAGACATCTGCATGGGACAAGGTCATCTCACAAATAATGGACTGGGTTAAATGAGGGTGGCCCACACAACACAATTCCAAAGAATTCCAGCCTTTCTTTACAAGACAGCATGATCTTTCAACACAAGGGGGTTGTTTGTTACGAGGGTAGTAATACCATCCACCTTACACAAGCAAGTATTGGAATTCCTTCATGAGGGGCACCCTGGAATTGCTAAAATGAAAAGCTTAGCATGCATAACTATGTATGGTGGCCCCAACTTGATAAAGACATCACTGGATTCCAGCCCTGCCAAATCTCATGCCCTGTACCCCCAAAAGCAACACCAAATGGAATGGAAGAATCCAAAAAAGGCTTGGTTAATAATGCATATCTACCTAGCTGGTCCATTTCAAGGTAGAATCTTTCTAGTAGCTGTGGACACTTATAAAGAGGTGGTGTCCATGTCATCCACCACTCCAGAGACCATCATCAGAATATTAAAAGCTATTTGCAATGCATGGCCTCCCAGACCTTCTGGTATTGGATAATGGTCCACAATTTACTGCTGCCAACATGGAACTGTTCTTGTTGCTACTAGGCATCAGGAATGCCCTCTCTGCCCCTTTCCATCCTGCTTCAAATAGTCAGGCAGAATGCATGATAAGGTCTGCCAAAGAGGCCCTGACCAGAATGGGCTCAGAAGATTGGGAATTCAAGCTGGCCAAATATCTGTTGATGCAGCATGTGACCCCAAGCCTCACCACAGGGTACAGTCCAGCAGAGTTATTAATGGGCAGATGCCTTCATACCCATCTGGATAGACTGCACCCCAGTTATGCCCCTGATCATACACCTGAACCAAACATGAACCTCAGGACATTCAAAGAGGGCAATGGGGTCTTTGCCAGAAATTATGGGAGATCCCCATTATGGGTACCCAAAAATGTTGTGGGGGTAACTGGACTCTGTTCTTACAAGGTGTTGGTGAATGATGGGAGGTTATGGCATAGGAATATAGACCAGTTGAGAAGGTGACTAGCTGACCCGAGAAACACCCATGAGTCCAATTCTGAAGTAGCCACCACTCCATGCAACACCCAAGAATCCAACTCTGAAGCAGATACCACTGCAAGGCCATTGGCAGCAAACCCCAAACACAGGGAGACAACACAAGGCTTACCAGTGGAACCAGGGCCGGGCCTCCAAAATCAGTTCAACGGTGAGACTCCCTCTTCAGCAACTGGTTGTACTCCCAATGGAGTGACTACCTCACTTGGAATAAATCCACAAGGGCCGACAAACACAACTTCAACAACCAACACTCTCAACAAGTAAAATCCAAGGTCTCTGCTGTGAAGATCTTCCAGAAACATGCAACAGCCTGTGTATCTGCAAGACTGCACATGTGCATTCCAAGGGGGAGGTGTGTTGTGATTTAAAGTCTTCTGTCTGGGCCAAGGAATGAGTGGGAGGCAGCGCAACAGCTGATTGACTGCCGCATCTGACAGCATGCTGCATAAAGAGTGCTGTCAGACACAATCAGCTGTCATCTGTCAGCCACTGTATTAGCATGCAGTTTACCCTTGTTAGATGTTTAAATAAAAGGGTTACCCTGAATCTTCTGGTCTGTCTCAGTAATTTCCACTTTAATTTAACACCATCAGTCAAAGAACTCTGACTGACAGGCTCCAGAAAAGAGCCTTCTCTGTTGTAATGCTGCCCCTCTCTGAAATATATTGCCCCTGCCCAGGGTGAGTTTTCCTCCATCGTCCTATCCATCCACAAGGGCAAGAAAGACCTGCCTCTGTTGGTTAGCTCAGGGAGCCAATAGGGGAGTAAATCACTAGAGGTGGCTATTGGACTAATTAGTTGACCCTCCCTCCCCAAAGGCTTTCTGCTGCTCCTCCATTCATCTTCTTTAATTTCATATTATTGTACTTCCATTGTTTATTTTTTTTTTGTTTTATTCCTTTGCGATTGTTACATTTGCATTTTTTATTTCCCCGTTTTATAGTTGCAAGCTATCTAGAGTAGCCCCATAGCAAGATGCATGGCAAATAAAGATATTCTTGATCAAAGTCACTTCCTGGTGATTACACGGGCTCATCGATAAATGTTTCTTGGAGAAAAAAAATATAGAAATATTTTGCCATTACCTTCTTCATTTTTTAAAATGTTGGTGCTAAACTATAAATCTGAAATTTCATGCAAGTAATTTTAGTCTTCTTCAAGTATTAAAAATGTCAGAGCTCAGTTATCAAGCTCAGACAAGGGGAACCAATACAGCCAACTGTTGACATAGTTACAAACAAGGGTATAAGAAATAATGGATCCACAAATGGCAAATTTAAAACAGATCTTTTCACCATTATATTATACAGAGTCTGTCAGTGAGGAAAGCTAAAAATCCATGTCCTATATTTCATCTGTGCTTTTCTGAAAAACTCAACTCAGTATTGTATCATCTAAATTCTCAGAGGGCCATTGTGTACTTGTCTAGCTTTAAAATAACTGATATGTACTAAAGAATAAACAATTATCTATCTATATGTCTGTCCATAATCTATCTGTCTATCTATCTATCCATCTATCTATCTATCTATCTATCTATCTATCTATCTATCTATCTATCCATCTATTTATCTATCTATCATTATTATCAACATCATTTATCTATCCTTTGAAAACTTTATTTCAACAAGTGCTTTGAATTTTGCCCAAATGCAAATGCGACTTCTTTCCTACTCATTAAAGTAGCCCTATACTTTCCTAGGCTTTCATTCAAATCACCTCCTTAAAACAATGACATTTGTTTACATATCAAACACAGAAGCCTGAAAAAGTATGTGGCTAGTTTAATAAGTAACAGACAGTTGAATTATTTTTGATCCATATATCTGTATATATTCATACATGCATACACACACACACACACACACAATGTTTTCTCTGTATGTGTATACATGTATGAATATAGACTGAAAAGATCAGCCAAGCAAAATAATTTTAATTGATATTTTCCCTATAGTGTCAATGAATGGCTGGATTTCTCAGAAAAGGACCTTTTTGAGGTTTTGCCTGCTTTGGGGTTTGGTGTTGAGGAACCTGACATCTGCACTAAGATTCCTTCTCACTTCATTAGTTGTCCATCCACTGCTAAAAGTATCAATATCAAAGTGTTCATAGACGCTCAAAGACAATGCATGGTGAGTAAATAATCGATGGGCTGATTCCAGTTATGAATTTATTATGGAATTACCATGGCACATTCATAGACTTTTCAGATGGTAAATCCACATTCTTCTCCATATTAGCTGTTACTAATCTACTGAAGAAAAATCAATTTTGTGGAAATTTGAAGAGCAGGACAATCTCCACTGATGCAGATGTCATTACTGCTATCTTTTATAAAATTAAAAAAAAAATGCATTAAATAAACTTAATCAGTTATCCTTTGATCATCTAATTCCTCATGTACTTCATGAAAAAGATGCTTGTATATGTTCATGCGCTGATCATAACTTTGTTATTCTGATTGAGTAAAATTCCAGAATGTTAATGTTATCATGCTACTAAATTAGTATTTTGCTTTGCACCCTATTACAACCAATATATGAATAAATTCCAGTGCAAAATATAATAGTAAAGAACTGAAAAATGCAATGATTCATGAGTACATATCAGTTATTTATACTATTTCATAAATAAGACCAGCTATTTTGAAGTGTCAATATCTGGGTAGAAATCTGGGATAGAATATTATTTAATAAGAGCCCTTGGAATGTATTGCTGCACATATACTTTTTTTTTTATAAAGGAAGATTAATAGTATAAGGAGCCATGATAGTGCAGTGGTTAGAATGCAGTATTGCAGGCTAATTCTGCTGACTGCCAGGAGTTCAATGCTGACTGGCTCAAGGTTGACTCAACCTTCCATCCTTCTGAGGTCAGCAAAATAAGGACCCAGATTGTTGGGGCAATATGCTGATTCTGTAAACCACTAAAAGAGGTCTGTAAAGCACCATGAACTGATATATAAATCTGAGTGCTAAGGAATGTGTTTGGTAGCTTAGCAATCAAGATTTTAATCAATTTCTGTTACATCCTCTCCTGAATCTTCCTCAAAAGAAACAGCAATACAGTCATAATTATAGCACAAACTATTAAATTTGTCAATCTGAATAAGCTTTTAAAAACATAAATGAAACTGATATGTATGTCAGTCTATGAATATTAATCTCTCTGTGTGAAATTATTTCACAGAAACCAAGAATATAATCTTATATGCTGAGATTTCTAAATATTATTACAACAAAATATTCATTGAAATTTTGTTAATAAACATTGTAAAAGATACTTGGACCATAGACACTTAAAATCACTGATGTAAGGCCAAACTCAGTTATGGCATGTACATATGGCAGTGATACCAAATTAAAAATATTTTCCATTTCACTCATTAAAAGATATTAACCCCAAAGGTCCCAATCTGCTAATCATGCTTAGTCCCATATATTCCAGTCAGATATCAGGATATAATTTAAACACTCATCTTTTTTTCCAGAATCTCCTTTGTGTATTAAAAGCCTTCAAAGTTTTGCTCAAACTAAAATAAATAAGGTTTGTTTCTCAAATTTAAGGGCACTTTCATCAACTGGAAATATTGGGTCATGTGACTAGTTCTTTTTTTCTTTGCTGAGTAATATGAGCATCAGGCAGCAGAAAATAGAAGAAGAAAAGAGAGAAAAGAAGACCAGAATTAATATTCCAAAAGACAAGTCATAGGCTAAGAAGAGAAGAATAGGTCAGCTCTTGAGAAAAATATCTAGGCAAACATATGAAACTCAAGTCCAAAATGCTGGTATTTATAAAATCCAAGAAGACCACTCTGCTGCTGCTGATCTATATTTCCTGACTGGTACAATATTAACTGATAGTGCTGCCTTAATCCAGTGGTGGGATTCAGCCAGTTCTCACCACTTCTGGAGAACCGGTTGTTAACTTTC
Organism: Laticauda laticaudata; assembly: GCA_004320025.1. NCBI lineage: Eukaryota > Metazoa > Chordata > Lepidosauria > Squamata > Elapidae > Laticauda > Laticauda laticaudata. The sequence goes on along the minus strand of BHFT01064786.1, from coordinate 5,245 downwards.
CAAGCAGTTTGGTGAACTGGTTGTTGGAAGAAATCATAAGGGCAGAGAACTAGTTGTTAAGTTATTTGAATCCCACCAGTGCCTTAATCTCTCTAAAAGAACTGTTCCAAATAAGAAAGAGGAGGAGGATATAATTATGCCCCAATCTGCACAATTCATAGCCACTAAAACTTGAGGATTGCCTCTGCTATCTTTAAAAGAGCCACAAGTCTGAGATTCTCTTCAGAAGAAGAGAATCCTTCCAAGTCTGAGATTCTCAATAAAGAAAGATTGTACAAGGAGCACAATTTGCTTTTAACTCATTTTTAAAGTTAAAATGAGTTTTTAACTCACTTTTAAACTCTCAGAAGATTATCTGGCATCAGTTGGAAGCCCTTCAGATTCTTTTGAAATGGAAGAGGTAAGATCAAATGCTATATGTTAGTATACTATAGATAGGAAATTATTATACTTGGGTTCAAGAATGAAAGAAATTTATGTAAATAGCTCATTCCAAATAAATATGATTATATCACTGTTTTGCTTCTCAATTACTCCACAGAAGGGGATTTTAAAAGTGGTTTGTAGCACTTCACTCCAAACCTCATATTCTTTGCAAAATAACCTATTATGGCTAATTTGTTTTTTAAGAGATACTTAATTTGGAAAACATCCCCATCAGTGGCGGTGTTCAAATTTTTCTACTACTGGTTCTGTGGGCATGGCTTGATGGGCATGGTGTGGCTTGGTGGGTGTGGCATGGCTTGGTGGGTATAGCAGGGGAAGCATACTGTAAAATCCCCATTTCCACCCCACTCCAGGGGAAGGATGTACTGCAAAACTCCATTTCCACCGCACTCTAGGGGAAGGATGCTGTAAAATACCCACTCCCTCCCCGCCCCATTAACCTACTTTCCAGCTCTGTTCTCCTGTGCAGAGCAACAAAAGAAGACCCAGCCAACCAGCTGGGACTCCAATCAGCTGGACTTGGGATGCAGCAAATAGATGGGGGTGGGATCAACCAGAGATGGTATTTACTGGTTTTCTGAACTACTCAAAATTTCCACTACTGGTTCTCCAGAAACCGTCAGAACTGGCTGAATGCCACCTCTTTTTCCTACTCTGTTCAAGCATAGAGCAGAGTAGAGGATGGATCCAGTTTGTACACCAATGGAAGATCTAATAGTTGTTGGAGGTAGATGTGATGTTCAGCACCACTTTTTTGAGCAGTGTGCTATGGCCTGAACACTGAATTGCTTTTTATAAATTCAAGGGCATCTTCAAGAGCACATGGTAAAAATGATCAAATGAATAACTGACTCACAGTACATGTAAATACTTGTAAAAAAAAGTGGATTTTCATACATTATATGAAATATATTATGACTCTTGACCATTTTATCCCCCTTCCCTCTTTCGGACATTGCCAGAGAATGTCTGATTAATGCAGAAATTTCAGGTATTTAAAACTGCTTTCTTTACTTCCCTACTTTAGCTGCTGAAAGTTTGTCTTCTACCCATCTACATGTCTCAATCACTAAAATGGCTGTAGTAAAAGTCCATAGTGAGCTCAAAAATTCACCTTTTTATTTTCATTCTAGGTCTCCCAAAACTAGATGAGCAAAAAGATTAAACTGATTGACCAAAAAGATATATTGAACAAAAACTGGGGAATCAATCTTTATTTTAAGCTGCAATAAAAATTCAAGAGTTGGGGATAGGGGAACTAGATTTTCCAGCACTATGACACTTGGATATGTTTGGTGAGCCCTAAAACTTCGATTATAGTGTGAAAGTGACATTTTAACAGTTATCACTGTATGAATTAAGGATAACTTGTGGCATATCTCCACAGCACCAAACATTGTGAACCAGAGCATCCTCTCTCTCTGCAATCATTTATTTTTTTTTGTAATGATATATATCATTCCCATTTTCACCATTGGCTGTTTTATTTGTTATGATTGCTTTTGAGAGGAGAAGACTTCCTTGTTTAAAGGTTTTTTAAAAAAATATCTTTGCCAATGTAAGGGTTTCCTAAACATGCCTACATCTTGCTTCTCAGCAGCCCCACCTGGCTCCATTTCTGTCAGAGCAAAGGGAATTATTTCTACTTTGCATTGTTGTGTTTTGACAAGCAATAGTGGGTTGTGTTTGGGAAAGAAACAGGCAATGAATACTAATTTACAACTTAAACCTGGAATGTAAATTAGTTTTTAAAAAAGAAGTACCAACAACAGAGAAACATCTGGAGGTTTATTGTTGCTTTGACTTAAAATCCTAACATTAAAGAGGAAAAAATATACTTTTAATAATAATTTAAAAATGCTTTCCTTTTTCTTGTCTCAGATCAGAGTTTTGAAGATGAAACTTTCTGGGGAAATCCCCTTGAAAACACTCCAGGTGTTAACAAATATAAACTCACTCTTTCTTTCTTCCCTTTCTTCTAGTTAGCTAAATATCTATTGCACCCATATATCAATATACCACTATAATAGTATTATGGAAGACTTTATTCTTGCTACATATTAGTTAGAATGGCCAAGAACTTGAATCAAAGTTCAGACAAGGATCTGGAGAGAATCTGAAGAAATCCCATCTAGGTGTTACAAGATTCAAACCATGCTGATGATATTTCTTTGCCTTGGAAATGTAAGAATGTTTGGCCAAACTTCCTCCTCCTCCTCCTCCTCCTCCCTCCTCACTCCTCCTCCCTCCTCCTCCTCCTCCTCCATCCCTCCACCACCACCACCAAATATTACTTTCAGTAAGCTGCAGTCTTTCATACTTGTTTGCTTAGAATGCTGTATTTGACTAAACTTTGTTTCCTGGATAGTGGCAGAAGCTTAAGATTTCATGGTTGGGACCTGCACAGGTATTTATCATATCACTATTATATCATTAACCTCTGCAGTATGCCAACAGAGTTATTTGTTTGTTATGCAACCACTGAGATTTGCTCTTACTATGTGCTACATTAATTTCAGTCCAAAAACAACGTGATAACCTATACTGAAATTGGGGCCTTTCAGTCTTTCTCATGTTGGTACATTCTAGATATATTCAACAACAACTTCTAGGAAATAAGGTTGAACACTTAAAAATATTTGCTAGATACAAGTATTGATAAAAAGCTAGGGAATGAAGTAGAAACTGCTACATTGTGTTGGTTTCAAAATGACTGCATGGCATATTCTCACATAAGAATTTCTTCTGTTGTATTATAGAAATAATCTGCATACAATAGTAAAGCATGGATGGATTAAACACATTGCTTAACTATACTTTGTTGTGAAAGATATGGAAGATAACGTTATTTGGACTAAAATGGTGGCTGTGTCATTCTTTTGTGTACAGTACAAACTGACATTCAGTTATCATATGTAATATTAATTATTCTAAACTAACTCTGACTATGATTAAATTGTGGCTTTAGCAGAGATAATGGTTGTTTGACTATTATTCTAGACTGACTCAGCAGATAACCAAGTGGGACTTCTGCTTTTGTTTGTACTGTTAGGTATTCTAGTCACAGGGCTAACCATAGGCCAAGTACTACAGTATGTATATACACAGCAAGCCAGCAGCCTTGTTGAAATCTCTCCTCTGGGAGAGGGAGAAGAGAGTGCTAGAGAAACACCTATAGGATTATTCTGAAAAATATTCAAAGCATTTATTGCATAAAGTTGCTTGGATCCAGTGTGAAACTCTGGTGGTTCAGACCTTATGACAGTCATGGAAGCCATCATTATATTAGTTATATATTTCCTTAGAAGCTTCGAGGCTGCCACAGTTAGTGCCTGGGAATTTGGGAGGGGGGGATTTTTTCCCCCTCTACATTAAAACTCACACCCTTCCCCTATTGATGACCCTCAAGCCCCACTCTCCAATCCACATCAATTCAGAAGCTCAGTCACTCACCCCCAAACTCCAGTGACTTGCTATTGAGCTCTGGCAACAGAATGTTGTTCTGGCTCTCCTTCCTTTTCGCTATTCTCCCATTCCCACAGTGTGCCCATCCCCCACTGTGACAGCCCTAAATCTGAATCAAGATGGATCTGGGGCTGACAGCCAGGAGATTAGAGAAGCTTCTTCGATAATAGATTATACAATAGATTTTAGAAGATTAGGGAAATGATTGAGTGAAGACTTGAGTGAAGACTCCCCCAAAATATTGCTCTTATCAAATCCATGTATCTGCCATTCTTTGATGGAAGAAAGGGAGGATTAGATTTGATACATTTAATTCTCTTCCTCTCTTTTTATCTTCTCTATGTATCCTATTTCTTACATTGTCTGTTGTGTAACCTTTTATACAGTTTATAACAATTGCATGGAGCCCCAGATGCCTGGAAATTTCTCACCTCTTGGAGAGATGCAAGGAAAGAAGGGGGCATGTGGATTGCAGTGTGGAAGATAGCACTGGGAAACTTTCCTTATCTGCTTTCTCAGAGATGCTGGTATAATAACATCTTCACACCTGCAAATTGGTAGAACCCACATTGGACTGTTGGGAAGGGTCTCTAATTCCTTTTATCCTAATAGCATGCCCTGAGGGACCTCAGATACTGCTTTGAAGCTTTACTTGCTTTTACCTCCCTACAGTAAAAAGATTCCTTTTAAAATACAAAGTTTTCAAGAGTCTATACTTATTTTTTGAAGAGCAGAAAGGCTGTTCCTCACATAAAGCGGGATCTGCAATAGTGGTCAACCCAGAGACGAAACCCTCCCCCCAATTTTACTCTACTGAGGAACCATGCATTTACTCTACTGTCTGAACAAAGCAGCAAGCAAGGAGAAGCCAAGTGCTGAGGAGAAACCTTGACAACTACCAAGCCCAACATCAGCTGCATATGTCCCATCAAAGACATTGAATCTGTCTTCAAAAGTTCCACAAAGCCCCAGTGATCTATCAGCATAGGGAAAAGAGACAGCTGGGATGGAAGAGCCATCAATGGAGACCCCCAGAAGCTGGGGGTTTTCTTGGCTCAAGTCCTCACCTAAATGCAAGAATATAGGCAGAACTTCCCAATTTCATCAAACCCACCCAAGCAAAAATAGCAGCCCTAGTTTTGTTGTGCTAAGAGAAAGACGGTACCCTACACCTTTGTGTGGATTTCTGTAACCTGAACACCATCATCATGGAAAATATGTCCCCACTCCCCCACATGAAGGACATGTTGGCCCACCTCTCCAAAGAATTTTTTTTCAAAGTTAGATTTGTGAGAGGCATACCACTGCATCAGAATTAGAAAAAGGGGGGGGG
>BHFT01064785.1:0-23177 GCA_004320025.1 Laticauda laticaudata | reverse complement strand
GGCACTTTTGAGAGTGGATAACAACGGATGGAAAATTTGCTCGTCTGCTGTGTCCTTTTTACATACGTTTTGCATCCATCGGCCAGTGTGTAATTACTAGCCTTTAATAATTGTGAGATTGAAAGTGCAAAAATAAATAAGCAAATAAATCAATATATAAATCTAGGGTAGAAAAACTAAACAAACCTTGCTATCAATTTCACTGCTTCCTAGAGCAGACTGAATCACATAAAGCAATGCATCAGTAAGTCCGTCACATTCTCTCATTCTTCTCCGAGCTTCTTCTCCAGCAGAGCTGACATTCCTGGAAGCAAATCACAATGTTAATTCTTTGCTCAAATTTATTTTTATTTTGTAAAAACTCATTAACATCGGTCTCTCTAAAGCAACTTCATTCACAATACAGATAGCTTCAGATTTCTACATACTGCAATCCCAAAACATTTGTGGTCTAATTTTTGAACTAGTTCAACATGCTCTTTTCCAAAACTCTTTGAAATTCTAATAGTATGAGAACATTGTGAATCTGAGAAAATTTAAAAATTCACAAAAGTAATTTTATGGAGGTAAGATGTCATTTCTGATTAAAATTTTTTATAACCCTTACATCTAAATTAATTGCTTTCTTTAAAAAAAGAAAATAATAAAAATTAGCTACTATATATTTTTGCATTTTACAATGAAACAACTGCACCTTGTAGACATAGTGAGAAAAATATTGAGATTAAAAAGGGTTTGTATTAAGAATTTCAAACCTTTCAATTTTGTGTTATTTTCAGTGACCCAACATGTATTATTTTATATTAACATGTTATGAATAAAATCTAATCTGCAAGAAATTTTGATTTCTGGTTATAATGGTGCTATTGTCAGATGGGTATTGGCATTGTCTTACATATCCTACCATTTTCACCCTGATAACCATTTATTTGCTATGCCCATTGCATATTGGAACTAGAAGCAAATGATTACATTCTGTTGGAGAGGGTGTGTATGTTATCTGCCTGAATGGCAGTATGGAAGATATGCCAAATCTTTCCTTCTTAAGCCATGTCAATTGGCATAGAGAAAGTTGTAATGCAGTACTGGATGGTAAATGTAAAAAGGGTCCATTGGTTGAAAGACTTTGCCTCTGTGATTCCAGAGAGGCAGAAACTACAGAATGTTGCTCCCTTTATGGAGGCATTTGAATAAGATTTATACTTTCTCTGACTAGTAGATATTCTGGTTGCCTAGATTCGGCTGATGCCCAGATGTTGCTTATAAATGAAATACTCTTTATTAAAGTGCATGGAGCTAAGTTTGTACAACAGCCCAAAATATTGATGGTTCAATATCCTGCAATACATTCCTATAACTATAATTCATTTAAATTTTAGATATTATTACTTCATTGGTATTAATAATTTTACTTTGTTTTAATTTTAGATATTTACTGTTTACATTATAATTTGATATAGGCTGCATCGTGGATTTACACATTAGATGCTACTTAGGTTATTTTACAAATGTATTTTAACTCTGTCTTAAGTTTTTTTTTTTTTAATTATCTGCACTGGTCTTTGATAGCAAATACATTGAATTGAATTGAGATACCTTCCCATTTATTCCAGCACAACATTTCAAATGATTTTACAAGTGCTGAATTATATATATATAAAATACATATATATACATATATATGCGTGTGTGTGTGTGTGTGTGTGTGTGTGTGTGCTGTTCAGCCTTCCTTCGGTGTATTTATATACCCAATGTCATTGTAGTGTAGCTTTTCAAAGAATATGTCTAGCAACGTTTCCGCCCAGAATCTGCATCTGCCATGGCATCAGCCTTATGCTATTGAGTTCGCTTGATACCAGAATTCATACTCAGAAGCCTTGAACTGCATGGCAGATGAGATTCTGCTGAAAATCGTTGCTATCAACTTTAAAAGCACTACAATGTATCGCTGAGATATCTCCCGAAGGAAGCTGAACAGTGTGTGTGTGTGTGTGTGTATATATATAATATCTTTGTTATTCGGTCGTTTCTCCCGGCGTAAATGTGGTGGAATGTTACTCTATTGGCAAGCAGATTACTATTCGATTGACAATTCTTCGATTCCATCATCTCTTCAGGCTTGTTCTCTTCAGTGCTCTCTGCTTCTCAGAGATAATTGTGAGCTTGCAGCTCGTCTTCTATCCTTTTTATTGGTATTGAGGGAGGGTGGTGACTCTCTGGTGGGGGCTTGTACTGTGATTCTTGATGGGGGTGGGTGTCTATCCTCATTTGGTTGGGGGTTTGGCTGTGTTCTGATGTAGGGGGGGCTGTCTTCACCTCATGAAGATGTGGCACGACCTACGACACTCGCGAAGCCCAAACAACAGGGATCACTAGCTCTCACCATCTTCAAAATCCCCAGCGAACTAAGACGAAATCTGAGCACAACCACGCCCCCACCTAAACCAAGAACAACACACCCCGCCAGCCAATCAGAACAGCAGCACCAAGCCCCTACCAATCTAAGCACAGCAAACCCCCAACTCAATGAAAACACACCCACACCCAATTCAGAACACAGCCAAGCCCCATCCAATCAAGGTCTACACCCCCACTAGACAGCTTAAAAGGAAGAAGCAGCTTCTGCAAGCTACCACATTTACTCTGAGAAGCCATCAGAGCTGAAAGAAACAAGCCTGAATATGACACTACATAAATGATGATGAATGAGACTTCATTGAAATGTTGCCTAGATACTTCCAATTTTACGCGGGAGAAAACCCGAATAACCAAAGATCCACATACAAATATATATATATATATATGAAAGATGGATTTAGCTATCTTAGAAGACTTATTACTGGACATGCATTTTAGCTTTACCACTTCAGAATTCAACTGTACTTTAGTAACTCAAGAGTTGTAACCTGATCCCACTGAAGTTGTGGCAAGTATTAGAATGTGAATTAGTGTAGGGATCCATTTCTATTAATGCCACAATATCTACACAGAAAATACTATCACTTGTATTATTTGGACAAATTTACCCATAAAAATCTAAAAGCCATTTTAAAAATATCATCCAAATCTGAGATGTTGGGGTTTCTTGAGTAAACTGGGCCTCCCACATTACTTCAAATCAATTTACTTTTGAGGAAATAATTTTTTATTATTTTTGTAAAATTAGAAAAAAACAAATGTCTCATAATGATTCTTGGTAGTATGTTAAATTTACACATTTGGATTATTTGGTTGAAAATGCTGTTGCTGCTTTTGAAGTTTCATATTGATTGAAGATTTCAGAGCAATAAAATGAATATGGGCTTTTAAGCCATTCACCTTCCAAAAGGAAGTTGATGAAATTGGCATTAGTAATTAACACAACCTCGGGAATACTAACTTTTTATATTCTTTCCTAGTAAATTAATGGACAATTGCTTTAAACATGAAATCTTGAATCCTGGATCTTGAAATGAGGTTAATAGCAAGAAAAATGTTTCAGCTGCATAAAATCTATGCTTAATTGTATTGGCTGTAACTTGCTATTCAATATGCTACTCAGGAGTTGGAATGCTATTTTACATCCTTTGATCTACTATTATTGCTGCTACTTGAGCAAATAATGATAGGATTGATCATATGATTCAGGATCAATTACCATGTTAAAGAAGCATAGGCTATTCTTAGCTATGTCCCAAATGTATTTTCAGGCATATGGATAGCTAAAAATTATCATTCATATATAACATTGAAAGAAGAAATCTACACTTGATTTGTAGCAACCAATTGTTATTGTGTTGTTTGTCAAAATTTGAATTCTTTTTACCCCCCTAATAAAAGCGCAAGGAAACAGCCTTGCCAGAATCTTCTCAGAATCTTTGCAAAATTAATTTTAGAATTTTATTTTGTTAATACTAATATATGTATTTTTACTTTCTGTTAATTAGTTTAACATTATATAATTATTTTAAAGTTCAAGTTAGCACTTTAAAATTTGTAAATCAATCAGGAATATAATATATTTAAACACAAATGAAAACGTATCTCAAATCTACTGAAATTAAAATAACAGTGCTAAATTGTTTATTGGGATTTTCAGCATCAGAATATAATAGTGGCTTGTTGGTTTTTTATTGAGGTTCTTGCAAGAATACTGTATTGTCTATGTAACATTACCTTTTCTGACCATATCAACAAAATATCACACATTTTAAAACTGTTAGTTATTGATTTCCTTGAATATACATTATGTAACTTGAATATGGTTCTGCATTCTTGATCTTACAGTCAAATGATTCATAAAATTAGTTAATTTTAATTTATTCAGCTATACTTTTTGTTCTGAAATTATCAAGGATCCAATCACTACAGTTTTAGCACTTCTGTAGTATAGCAGGTAGAAGAACGCTTATCAAGCCATGTTTTTTTATATTTACCTCACCTTTATATTCTGATGAGTAAACAAATAATAAAATTTAAAAATAATAAAATTTTAAAATATATTAAACAGAATACTAATGTCAAGAAACAATTTAAAACTTTGTGAAATAAATATATTGAATTTCTAAACATGCTGAATTTTAATTCCTGAAATGATTTTCCTATCTCCTAACTATCCTTCTTATCAAGTTGTCCTTCTGCATATCATGGAAAAGACAGGGAATAGAAGCTATCTCCTAAAGCAAAGTGAAGCAACCAAAATATTTTACAAAAGAAATGGTTCGAAAAATGGGTTGAGAAGTAGAAAAACCCAAGAAATGAAAAAGAATAGGACACAGAAAGAACACATATAGAAATGGCTGAAAAGACTCAATCAAGCAAATTACACACAGCATGTAATTTAAAATAAAAGTACTATAAAAGTGGAAAATAAGCATTAACTATTGGAAAATATTTTGTTTAATGCATGTGGGATTTTACAGAGCACAAGAGACTGTAGACAATACAAAATTGGAAGCACAATAAGACACCATAGCGATAATTAAAAGAACTTATTTACCTAGTTTTAGTGTTTAAACAACCTCTTGAAATCTTGAACAGATTTCATTTCTTCAGAAAATCTTCCTTATATTTCCATTAAATTAATGTCTAATATAGAACTTAAGCTACTCAATAACTTTCATTTTGGATCAAAATTAAAACAGTACCATTGATTGAAGACTGGTATTTTCTTACCTAGGATTGTCATCCTATTCTACTTAGTGTGTGGCTAGGCAAGGAGGTCATGCTTGGGCAGTCAAATGGTCCAAATCAATTTTGAAGATCAATGGTATGACAGTTGTCTCAAATAAATGTTCTTGTAAGTAGCATGATTTATCATCAACACTGACATTTATTGTTACAGATGGCTCTATAATTCTTGGTTTCAAATTGCCCAACCAGCAGTATTGTGCTTTGCCTATCATTAAGGGAACCCTTCCATTTTTCAAGACCCCAATCCTTAACAGCTCTTGATCTATGTCACAGTGACCATGTTGTGAACAGGAATTAGGAGTGGCTAGTTAGTACACTCCCAAACCTACATGCTGTGCCTTCAAATAACATGAACAAATTATCAAGCTCTGAAGTGGAATAAATCCAGTTCCCAAGTCTGCGCTTAATTGTAGCTTCCTGAGCAAGGACAAATGAACTTTACTTTCAGAGCAGATTTATTTTTCAGCAGTTCTCAGATAGTCACAAGCAAATAGCCTGATTACTACATCAGTCTACGATCAAAGTAAGAAACAGGTGGAAACTATTGTTTCTGCCCCCTTGAGTCTTACTATATTTTTCAACATCCCATATTAAATAGATTTTCCTCTCATTAATAAGACCTATTAATAAGTATGGAATCAATTTTTAGTCATAATTCATCTCTTTAACAAAAATAAAACTACAATAGTATATGATTGATACACAATGAAATAGAGTGTATTTGATTTCATTTAAAATCACACATGTATTCATGCATCATACATGAATATGCTATACATGATATTATAAAATGATAAATATTAGTCATTTCCTCCAAGATAATGTTTATCTTTGTGGAGCCATCAGCAAACTAATTCATTAAAATACTGTTAAGTCATATTTCCTGGTATATGCTTCTAAATTTATTTCCAACATTCTTTTTTACACAAACTTGCTTCCCATTTTTCTGATACTAGTTGATGAATTATTCAAATTTTTGAAATAATTGTGTACATAGTTGCAGATAACACCTTCTTTCAAAGTATACATTAATAATTCAAAGTTTGCATTCTTTCTTAAAAGAGCAATGTCTAAAATATTGTTTAATAACTCACTCACTTTAACTCACTTTAATAACTTAGATCTTGCTTTATATATGATGTTTTATCATCCATTGCTCTATATTTTTAATTTTAGACTATTTTAATATTTCTCTATTATTAATTGCTACATTTTAAATATTTCAAAAGTGAACAGAACTTCAATAGTTCAACACGTACTTTTACAAGATGTATTCAAACAAAATCCACAGATTTCACCTAACAAAATTTCTTTTGCAGTGATAAGATTATCCAGCATTTGTATGCTTTCTCATTCTATGTACCTTATTTTAAAAAAATATTTAAATTTCTTGAAAACTTTTAACCCTTAATCCTTGATGCTATCTATTATATCATTGCTATTTATTGTATCTTTAGAAGTCTTTAATCAGTTTGGGAATACCTAATATATTAATGTTGTTATTCAAAAATGTTTAGAATGGTTTTAATGTTTTATATCTATTTAGTGGACTCTTGCAATGACAATACTGAAATAGATGACTTAAAATATATATTTGCTGGAAGTAATACATTTTCCAATATGTAAACTGTAGGTAAGACTACTAATGATTCAACTGTTTGATTGCCCTCCTTGAAATAGTATTGGATAACATAATGTTGCATAATGTTAATACCTACCCTGTTTCTCCAACAATATGGCCTCCCCCAATAGGAAGTCCCAGCATGTTTTATAGGCATGAAATGAAATTAAGCCCCTCCCCCCAAATTAAGGCCTATATTAAAACATGCGAAATGGGGGGGAATGGTGGGGGGCTTGCCGTTAGGAAGTACTTTTGTTGCACACCTGGATATGGTGCTGCCTGCGGTGACCCAGATACGAAGTGCCCCATCAATGCCGAGGTCAATATCCAAGCCGTCNAAAAAAAAAAAAAAAAAAAAAGACCCGGCCTTATTATATGAGAAACATGGGTATGTCTATCATTTGCAGGAGGGACAAAATTGCTCAAATGAACAATTTCTCTCCTATTCAAATAGAAGCTGTTCATTAATGCAGTTTAGAATTGAAGTGAGAGCAAAAGAGCAACCAATTCTTATGTACAGCGTAAAGTATAACTGTTCCAAGTCCTGCAAATCCTAAAGTAAATAATTAAAAGAGTTAAATAGCAAAATTATACAGTTATGGTCCTAAGGCAGATTTCTAACACAGATCATGGAAGTTTTGTAGAAAAGGCTGATGTCATCTGTTGATTGCTAGGAATGTTCACCATGCCATTGAAATTTAATTTTTTTAAAAAATAATTTACATTTTAAGCCCAGGTTTTATAGTTACGGCATATAATTCAGACAGATATGTCCTAATTTAAATAAAATCACATTTGTCTCCAGACGACTGCAAAAGAATGAAAACATCATCTAAAATGACAACTAAGCTAAACATATCTAGCATGGTATTATACAGAACATTGTTCATTTCAAAAGAAAAGCAATCATGTAAAATTGTTACAGGGTATAATTTTTACATGGTCTCGTATTTGTTTCTATGGTCTGCATATAGAGCCTATCCAGACCTTTATAGCAGAAATAAGATACAGTTGTCATACCTTTGCCCTACTTTTCAATCATCTCAGAATATTGCCTCCATAGCTAACAGTGGGACATGAAAGGATGCACAGAATTGCACTCTTAGCTATTATGTAAAACAGACATTCAAAACTGTATGCTTTGGCATTCACTATACAGTATGTATAGTGGGTTGTAGGGATTCTAAAAAATTATTATTTTTTTAATTTGCAGATATATCACTACATCCCTTGAAAACACTGTCAGTGCTATGAACTCGAAGAATCAAGGTTTACTGATTAATTGTGGATTGGGAAACATATAGTGCCTTTCTACTAGACCTGTATGTAATTGGGCAGGTTGTGGTGTTGTGTGTTATATACAGTAATATGTGATTGCCATGTCATTATTTGGTTATGCTGATCCAATACTGTTTTATCCAGATGTTGGTTACCAGGTATGTCATATAGAGCAGGGGTCCCAGGGAAACTGGGCCGTACAAGCATCAGGCAAGCACACATCTGCAGCTCCACCTGCACAAGCGGCAGGTGATCACACGTGCATGCAAAGCTCCATTTGCTGTTGCCAATGGTCCGCAAACCCAGAACAGTTGGGACCGCTAATAGAAAGGGAATGTTATTGTGATCAGTGCTATTTTCCTCTTGGTTATACAACTGTTAACCAAAAGTCAGATAAGCAAAATAAAGCACAATATTTGTATAGTGGAAGCCAAGTAACGACATCTTAATCTGCAGAAAATATAAACATCAAATACCATAGGCCACCTAATCACATACTGGGCAGGCGGTATTCCATAATTTACCAAAAGATTTTACTTCTCTATGAACAACCCAAAACTCCAGTCCTGAATGACATATACAGCATTCTCCACCATAGCAGCACTTACATATTGCAATAAACTTTACAGTTTTAGAGAAAAACTCTCTATAGTTTTTTAGAGTGTCAACCCTGAAGTGAGCCTGGGTGAGGTAGTCTTTTAGACTTCAAGTCTGCCATAAAGCAGTGTAAAGGGTGGGGGAAATTTTAGACAGCTCAGCTTGACCATCAAAATAAAAACGTTTCTTGTGGGAACCAAGATCATTCCAACAGGTGGCTGAGAAGAGGAGGAGTGGAGTAACCAGGCAACCTGTTAGCACTACTATTGGACAATATGAGTGATGACCTAGTGAGAACTTTCACTTTTTAATTAAGTGAAAACCACAGGAACATTCAGGGTTGGTTTTCACCAGTTGTGTCAATATGATGTATCCAACAAATTGTTCTTTGGAGAATATACATGCCTTGGAGTTCTGCTTTCAATGGATGCATTACTTGGAATGCTGATAGTGGGTCCCTATATTTTAAAATATAGGAGTTCTGCTTTCAATGGATGCATTACTGCATCCTGCATGCTGATAGTGGGTCCCTATATTTTAAAATATATACACTTATACAGTATATATATATAAACTTGGTTCTCCAATCAAATAATATTCTTTTCAGTCAAGGCTACTCTGTTTTATTTTTACTCCTACTCATTTTTATATCTAGGCCAGTCTTTTTTTTCTTTCATTAAAACATATATTAAATCCATCCAATCATTAATTATAACAGTGCTACAGGGTTGGATTGGCTCACACCAATCACACGCACACACACACACACACAGACACACATTAAAAAAGGAAGACAGCAATAATCGCATATTTTGCGACAATTACCTTTATACAGTCATATACAAGTCATATTTCATTATAATTTGACATATTCTAATTAAACTACTTCTAGATATTAATTGATTAATCTATCACTGAAGCAATGATTAGTAACCTGCTACTATTTTACTAGGAGATGGGAATCATGCTATAACTACTACTTTGAAATACAATAGCTTTTTAAGGAAAAATTTCTGAAATGGGAAAGTAGATAAAGAGTCTTGAGGTCTGAAAACACCCAGGAAAACCTTTAAAAATACTGATAAAGAACTTTGAAGAGAATTTCATTTTTCCCAACCCAATGAAATATCAGAAGAAAAAAGATAAGATGGTTCATGACATTGCCCATCTGTTTGTCAGTTGGACAAGTCTCCAAAACCTGAACAGAATGAGACCAAATTTTGTATGGTGGAAAAAAATGAAAAACAGATTGGATCTAAAAATGAGGTGGATCCAGCTTGTGTCTGCAGTGTTTAAAATTTTTCCACTGTGTCCTTATGAGAAAGGCAGTTGGGCAGTGAATCAGAGTGTCCCCTAATCTAAGCCCACCCCAGAGGGGTTGCAAAAAGTTATAGAAACCTTGCTATGAATGCTTTCCCTTTCCTTTTGTTTTAAGTATCCCAAAAAGCTTCCGCATCAAGTGTTCCAGTTCCCAGAAGCTGCACATCATTAAGACCACTTTATCCAGAAATAGAGCAAAACAAAAGATATGCTAATAGAGATGTCAGTGAGTTGCTCAAGCTCAAAGATAAATTGGTTATTATGGATCTCCAGGCTTTTTGAAGATCGTTTTAAAGAAACCACCAAATAATTCTTACCTCCCTCACAATTTCACTTGTAGAAAACAAAATAGGAAAAGTTCTAGATTATTTATTATTACTACATAAATTTGCATTATTTCCAGAAACAATTCCTGAATTGCAGTGTAACCCTGAAAAGCCAAAATCATGCAGTGAGCATGAATACATGTACATAGAGTGGAGATATGGTATAATTTAGCAAAAGCTTTGCCTGTCAAAAGTCACTGTTAGCCAAACTAAAGGCAGATGGCTTTTGATACACTATATAGAAGCTACAACTCAAATCAATTGAAATTTTATGCCCCTAAGTCTTACTGAGCAATGTCTGTGGAATATCTATAAGAATATTGCAGGTACCGTATTTTAAACATGACAGCCTAAAGCCATAATGTAAAGTGCTCCATTAAATGGTTCAGTGGTATTTTCGCTACAAGGTTTTTTGAAAAATGGCATCCTTGCACATCACAAATTGCTAACCAGTTCTCTACAGACATTACACAAATTCAGAATTTCAGAAATTGTCATGCAGAGTTAAGACTTCTATTCTGTGAACAATAAACAAACAAACCAAGTTGTACATTGTTATTCCACAGGCTTTTTGGATTGCACTCTAAATTTCCAAAGCAATATATTTCATTTTTCACTTTGTTGTATGCCACCCAGAGTTGACTGTAAGATGAGCACCAGACTGTCAATTATTTGGAAGCCTGCAAACAAAAAAATCTCCACACCACAAGCCAGGCAAACACCTGGGCACAAACAGATCCCCCCCTTTCAGCTCAAACACCCCCCCAACCAGGCACCCAAGATGCAACCTAGCTTCCTAACAAATGATAGCTGTCCATTTACTTGGAGCCAAGCAGCACTAAAAGCCTCCAATACAGGAAACACAATGTTGCCAGCCAATCAAGACCAAAAAAAGCCACAAAACAGACCAGAAGATACTCGAAACACCAAATCAAGCAGAACACAGCAACTCCAAGGCCAATAAACACAGACCAAGACTCTCCAACAATCAGAATGAAGATAAAACCATTCTGGGCACAGCCCCAAATTTAAAACTGAATCTCATCTGCCATCATCAGGCTTCTGTGTGGATGTGTGTCTCACAGTTCCTCTGTTTTCAAATTTGAGGCTGGTCTATTCTGATTGGCTAGTAGCCTGGGTCTGTGTTCATTGGATTTGAAGTTTGATTGATTGGTGTTTCTGGTTTCTTCTGTCTGTTTGTGGCTTTGATTGGCTGGCAACACTCTGTCTTTGTGTGAGGCTTCAGTGCAGCTTGGCTCCATGTGAAAGGACGGCTGCTCTTCAATTAGCAAGCTTGCTATTCATTAGCAAGCTGGGTTTCACCTGGGTGCCTGGGGGGGGTGTTTGAGTGGAGCTATCAGAGGGAGTCTGTTTGTGCCCAGGTGTTTGCCTGGCTTGTGGGTTGGAGATCTTTCTATTTGAGAGTGCAGGCTTCCAAATGATTGACAGTCTGCTGGAATCATCTCTTCTATTTCATGCTTTCAGGTCTTTTTTCAATCTCTATGGCTTCTCTTATGATTTTGTGGCTGGGGTTTTCTATAGTGGCTAGGGTTTTAGGTGCCATTGAAGTGATGTTTGTGACCTGTGGTTTTCATGTGTTGGACTAGTGAGGAGGTGTTGTGTCCTTCACACGGAGCCAAGCTGCACTGAAAGCCTCCAATATAAGAACAGAGTGTTGCCAGCCAATCAAAGACACAAAACAGGACAGAAGAAACCAGAAACACCAATCAATCAAACTCCAAGTCCAATAAACACAGACCCAGGCTCTTAGCCAATCAGAATAGACCAGCCTCAAATTTTGAAACCAGGAACTGTGAGACACACATCCATACAGAAGCCTGATGATGGCAGATGAGATTCTGCTGAAACATTTGCTACAACTTTAACAGAACTCGAAGGAAGCTAAAACAAGCAATATATTATATATATATCATATACTAGTCATATAATATATATATATATTATAATTATTATATATATATATATATATATGTTTTTTTAAGCTTTCGCGGGTACTTACATGTGTGCTGTTCAGCTTCCCTTCGGTTATTATCCCACGTCATTGTGTAGTGCTTTAAAGTTGATACCAACGTCTCAGCAGAATCTCATCTGCCATCATCAGGCTTCTGTATATATATATATATGTTTTCTTTGAGGGTTTTTCGTGGGTATTTGTATGTGATCTTTGGTTATTCGGTTTTCTCCCACGTGAGAATTGGAAGTATCTAGGCGGATGTTTCGATGAAGTCTCATTCATCATCTTCAGGCTGTTTTCTTCGGCTCTGTGCTTCTCAAGAGTTAATGTAAGTTTGTAGCTGGCTTTTCCTTTTAACTTGCTAGTGGGGGTGCAACTTGATTGGGTGGGGGCTTGGTTGTATTCTGATATGAGGCGTGGGGTGTGTTCTCATTGGTTGGGGGTTTGGCTGTGTTCTGATTGGTTAGGGGGGTTGGCTGTATTCGATTGGCTGGAGTGTGTTCTGTTCAGGTGGGGGCTTGGTTGTGCTCAGGTTAGTCTTAGTTGCTGGGGGATTTGAGCTGGTGAGCTGTGATCCTGTTGTTTGGCTTCGCGTTCGTGGTCATCTGCCACATCTTCATGGTGGGGTGTAGTCAGTTCACTTCGTGGTGATGGGTCAGAGGTTTTGAAGCGGGTAGTGGTGCAGCTTGCGTATGGCCTTCTGGTCTGTGATGATGAATGAGACTTCATCGAAACGTTGCCTAGATATTTCCAATTTTACGCAGGAGAAAACCCGAATAACCAAAGATCCATATATACATACATACATACATACATACACACTGTTCCCATCTCTATAAATAATGGGAGGAATGGGAGAATTTTGTAATAAAAATGTCATACTATTGTTGTGTTTCTTATGATGCCTAAATAACAATTTAAAATTCTACGGCATTAAGAAAATAGAAGGGAGTTTCCAGCAGTTTAGTTATCAGAGCTCACCTTAGGCACCCAGTGGCATTGCGCAGCACCTGTGATGAATGAAGTTGAATTTTGTGGTCATCCTGAAGGGGGGAATTTTCCCATCCAGAATGAGGAATGATCACTGCATTGGTCAACACTGCTAGAGCATCCTGGATAATTGGCATTTTCAGTGCATCACAAGAAGATAGATTCCAGAGGACCCCTAAAAGAAAGGAAGCAAAGAATTGACATTTCTTCTAAAATCAGAATGAAGAGATATTGCACAAAAACACTACTTGAACATTCATATGTGAATCTTCAAATGTTCACTGTTTTCTACAGAAACTAGGGCATCACATAAGGGCACGTAAATATATACATATCACAGTCATCATCAAGGTTCAGCTATTTAATTCATTCCATTATTTCATTTAATATAGTCATATCCTGTATTCCCATCTGATCTCCTAACTAGGCTGGACCAGACTGAGACTTCACAAAATCTTCTAGGTCTCCACAAGAATGTTACAACATGTCCTAAAACTTCACTCTGGCAACATTTGCTCAATGCAAGTGTCACAACTGTCTGAGGTGGAAAAGCTTTCTGGCTTCCCAATCTCAGATGACAAACCTGAGGAGGCATGATGGCTCCCAGCCTTCTTGAGTTTTTAGATCTTGTCTTCTTCATAAGACTACACAAATGTATTTACAACAGTAGATTCTTAGAATAGTGTCACTTGCCTAAATTGAGATCAATTTGGAAAAACCTGTTTACTCCATATTTGTCATCCCTATTCATTTACTCCCTATTTATAGCAAAAAGTATAATTTTTATATAATTAAAATTTTATTTTAATTTATTTGTTGTGTTCTATAAGCTCAGTGATTAAGGGAGGTGGCTTAATTTTTTTTTAAAAAATTACAATTTCTCATTACCACCTGAAAAACAGAATGGTAAAAATAAAAGTTATATTGAACACTGCCCAGAGTCCTTCTTTGAGGAAGATTGGTGGTTTTAGAAATACGAAAAATAAATAAAGGCAAATTAATTAAGCAAAAATTAACAAATATATACCATTCTTAAAACATGAATACAAAAAACAATCAGGAAAGAATTTCATGTAAATAGGTGAGATTTCAAATAAAACTATCCTCTAATTTAAATAAAACTATGAAGTTATGAAGAAGAACTATGAAGTTGTTACTGTTGGGAAATGTTACAGATTCACATTTCATTAAGAAGACTATTTAGCCAATCCTTTTTGTTATTCTTGAATGCATCTCAATATTGTTCCTGAACTAATGAAATGATTTTCACGTCCATAGTAAAAAGCATTTTTTCTACTGTTTGGATTGATGGATTGGATGAGGTAAATATCTCACCCACCACTTCTCTTTGTTGTGCTGACTCCAAACAATGGGACTCATGGTAGGGTCTGACACAAACCTATTTAATCATGTTGATGTTTATATGTAATATTATATGGATATTTAATAACATATTAATACCAAATGAGCTCATTTGCTGGAATGAAAACATCTCACAAAGATGAAATGGAACCCTGTAATTTGTTGGGGGCAAAAAAAGTCTAGCACACTTGAACAGGATAATGGAGAGGTGTTTCCCACCCCATCAACATTTACAAAAATAAAAATAAAAAAAATTCCAGCCTGTGTCTTGGCACTTATGCTACATGAATAACTGATATAAAATGTTATAATAAATGTTGCAATAAAAAATTACATATCCATGACTACACACTTCAATAACTGAAGCTAATGTCAAGAATACGTTTGTAGAAATTTAGTACATTAATTAAACATATACATGAGACATGTTCTACCCATTCACAATTTTTCAAGCAAGTCTGAATACTATCTTATTCTATATGTCAAAATATTTTACACAAAACTACTTAATAAAAGAAATTGATAAAAGTATTACATTATGTTTAACTGTTCACATTTCCTCTGAAAATGTCAGAGTTTCTATATTTATTTTCTCTTGTGAACATTCTGGCATCCAGAAGTCTCAACTGTACAGTTACATAAGAAAAGCCATACCTTCTCAAGCCTTTGGAACTGAAATGGGCAAAAAAACCAGTAGGGAAGAACTAACTACCTGGCTGGAGCTAGGATTTGTTTTCTAGCCAGCCCTTTCTGCCAATTTTTCCACACTTTCTGAACAAATTGCTTGGAGAAAATTGGCTAAGGGATTGGTTCAGTGATGGAAATGAGAGAAGCACTGCAGATCACTGGTTAAGTACAAATAATGTTCTCATCAGTTTTAATCAGTCAAGAACTCACCACTCATTTTGGACTGTAATTTACATCACTGCCAGTCTGCATGAGACAATGAAAAGGAACTATTCTTTAATGTATTCAGATGCTTATTTATTAGCAGGTTGTGAATTAATCAGATAACGAAGGCAATATTTGCTTAGGAATGGATAGAAAACTGGCCAAGATGAGGGAGAACTAGTTTCACATTTCCCTGCCAAACTGTCTTTTATAGCTGAGAATATTCCACTGAGAAAAGACTGAAAAATAACGCTGTGCTGATACATTTATTTATAGTAAAGAGGCTCCTTCCTCATCTCTCGCTCTCTTTACGTGCACATGCAGGTGGCGTTAACTGCTATGTTCTCTCTTTAATTCATTAATAAATCATAGATAAAAGGCATACTGAGAAGCAGAATTCCCCTTTGTTATTTATGTTCCCTAGTGCCTACTTCTCCCTTGCAGCGAAGTAGTACGACTGAATGCTTTCTATAACATTAAAATTCCATGTATATAGAATTGAGAGAGAGAGAGAGAGAGAGAGAGAGAGAGAGTTTGCAATGAATGTTAAACAGCAGTGGAGAATTTTCTTGGGTTTCTGATTTCATTGTCTTCTGTTTGAAATTGAACCGTCCAAGACTATTTGCTATTGCTGAGAGTTAGGTTCTACTTTGCTACAGGTTTCAAATATTTGAGAACAAGAGACAGAAAAAGAGTGCAAAAAGACTCAGCTGACTGAAAACAGCCTCCACCATATTCATGGACTATCCACTAACCTGTACTCTTTTCTCTTTCACAGGTGCTAGAATTCCCCTGTCTGAGAACTAACAATTGTGTAATTTTTCTCTAGAAGCCAAGGGGAAGATTCTGAAGCGAGTTCACTTTGTGCCAGGTAGTTCCTTCCAGCCCTCAGGCAAATCCACCCATTTTCTTTGCCTTGGCATGAGGTTTATTGACTAACACTTTTTCATAATAGTACTGGAAGTGGTGCTTCCCCTGTTATCCTGCCTGAAAGTACTATATGCAGCTAATATATGGTACATTTATGTACCCTGAAATGGTATGCTCCATTGCTCAGCATCTTGTGGCTCCAACTGGTCCTTTTTGTGGGACCCACTCTTTCAGTTGGATTTCTGATTTCTTGCTCCATTGCTTAGCCCACTTGTGGCTGCAGGAAGATAGAAAGTACAGTTTCTGCAGTCATATTTTTTCTCTTTTTTAAGTAAGTTGGTTAACTATAACAAGCCCTGAAACTAACCAGAAACTGACAGAGAAAAGGTAGATCCTCACATTCTGTCTTCATAGGATAGCTTATAGCCTCCCCCTCTCCTTCCTTACTCCCCACAGTTGAACATCTTTCTAAATCTCTGACACTTCCACCAAAGTGATTTAGTGGTCACATCTGAGCTCTGGAAATTTTGAAAACTACTAGATAATAGCTATAAAAAGTTTTTTCTGTTGCTGTTGCTGACCAAAGCTCAAACAGTCAAACAATCAACCTATAAAATACAAAATCTTTACTAGCCCATCCCTGGTTAATTTCAAACATTTGAAAATATAATTGATAGTGCTTTTGTACCATTTGTGCTTGGGAATTCCTTTCCCAGTGGCTGATCCTGGCTTTCACTCCTCACATTACACCTTCAAGCTCCCATGCAGATCCTCTCACAGTTAAAAACATTAAATTCCAGCTCACCATCAGAATTTACTCACTGGATTGTATCTTTGCTGGACAAATACGAAAACCACTAAATAACAGCTAAAACATTTTTTTTTTGCTGCCATATAGAGGTCGATAGTTTCAATCCATAATTTCAGGAATAATTAGTTCAATCAATTGATGGCAGAATGGGAAAGGAGAAAACAAAAAACAATCCTACAACACATGGAGCATAATGCATGCTAGATGGGTGGATCTGCATAAAACAATGTTGGTAAGGCTGGAATTTCCATTGAAGAAATCATCAATTCTGGCCCCTTAAAATGCTTTGTGAAATGCAGTACAGCCATTTCTGGGTTTCTAAGGGCACACCCTGTGGAGTAGCAAGACTTAGGATGAATGATTGACTACCAGTTCTGGGAGGAGAGATGGGCCTGAAAAAGCAGCTGTGTGGATGTGACTTTTCTCTGAGCTTTCAAACAGGGAGATATAATGCATTCTTTGGCATGAGGAAATGTAATGTATTCTTTGGCCTAAGGACTTCAAGCAAAAAAATGAGCTTAATTGATTCTCCAGCACTTACATATATTTCCCTAGTTGTATATATGAAATAAAGTATGAAGAATTAGATGAGAAGTTTAGTACTTAGCATGTAGTAACTATGTGGCATTCATATGTTTGCAACTTTGTATCATTGCAACTATATATTGTTCAGGCATTTGATCATTGATTACATTGTATTCACTCACGTATAATCATTGAGCTTCTGTCTCCTCAGTGACCTTTTTGCAGGACACGACAGGGAAGGAGTAAACACTGTAGAAATAGCTTATCTTACATGTAATTAGTTTGTTTAGCATGCAGGCTTTCTAAAGCAGGAATTATCCTGATTGAATTGTAAATCTTGCGATCCTGTCTGACCTGTGAATTTTGCCTTATTCTTGAGGCTAATTAATAATTCCATTGTGTTATTTTGTCTGATCCTGGGCTTGACCTAGGCTCTGTATAAACAATTCCACCTCCTTTTGATTTGATGCATAATAAAAGAGTCAGTACCAGCACATTCTGTGCACCACTCATTCCGCGGAACTTCTCTCTCCTGTTGTTTCTTTTCTCCTTTCGCTCCCTATCATGATGTGCCCATCTATGCGGGATAGTCAGATTACTCGATTGTGTGACCCCGACGTATTTCCCTAAGGAGGATACGTTGCGACGACGGCTCATATCTTGCCGCCGCTTCGAGGGGAGCTGTGCATCGCCATGGCCTGAATGCGAAATTGGCACATCATTCGGATCTGATAAACGGGGTCTCGACTTGTAAGTATGGGCGGATAACTTTTTCGTCAACAACAGATCAGAGCATCTTGAAGGAATTGAGGATTAGTACTTTCTTCTTTTTAAATTATTCTGCTAATTTAAAGGGGCTGCCTGTAAAAAATGAAGACCTATTTGCTACCTTATTGACTGTATTGGTGGAACATGTTGTCCCTAATTATCCAGAGAAAGGGTCCTGGGTTAAAATTTCCATTTTTGGCAAAAAAATTGGTGACTATCTCCTATAGTGCCCCCTCGTGCACCTTATTGGCATTTTGGTCACTTGGAGGAAAATTATGGAGGCTTTAAAAGTCCATTATAAAATAGTAAGCAAATGAGTTAATGTATTGTAATCTCCCCCCACCAAGTTATGATTAACTTTTCTGTCCTTCAAAACCCTCTGCCTTCCCAATGATCATAAAATCATTACGTGAGCCTCCCTCCATTCAATCCACTTCTTTAAATGTAGAGCCCATCGTGTCTCTCACCACCCTCCCGAGGTGGGGGGGGGTTGTTGTAAAAGCCATTCATACAAAGCCTTTTTATTGAAAGGCAGAATATGGATGAGGGACATCCCTTGCAGCTGCCTCTCTTTATCCTTCATACAAAGCTGTGCAATCCTCCAGTCTCCTCAGTATACCCTCAATGTCATACAAAATGATAAAGGATTTAAAAAAGCAGCTTGCTATAGGAAAATGGTATTCAATCTCGCTATGCCCTCGATGCCAAAAGGGCTATTCATTGGGTTAATCAGTGCAGAGTCCAAAGAATGAATCAGCAGAATAACCCTGCAATCATTCAAAAACCTTTTTTGAATCAGGATTTAAGGTCTGTGATTCGTCCTCCTGTCAATGGTGACCCCTGCAATTGTGGTCTTCCAAATCCTAACATTTAATTCTCTTCAAGAGTATGGACCTTTATCATTATTTGATAAAAGGACTGTTTTTTCTCCATTCCGATTACCCAGTTAGATAGAAATTATTTGCTTTTACAGTACAACCTTAAATAATCAGGACCTACCAAACGATATCAATAAAAGTCTATATTACCGCAAGGGCATGTTAAACAGGTTCCAACCTATGTTGTCAAATTTTGCTGGATTTAGCCTTGCAAACTCATACAGGGACAAATATCCTTCATTTTTAGGTCTTATCATTATATGCGTATATATATTGGTATCTGCACCTTGGCCCAAAGGGCACGGTTATTTAAAAACTCTGCGTGCCTGACCTCCATTTCTTAGGTAAGCATGGTCTTCATCAATAGCCCCAGAAAAGTACAATCCAAACCACCCTTTTCCTAATTAGGTTACAAAGTTGCTTGCCTCCAGCTGCTTATTCCTTTTTCCCTTCCCCTTCCAACACTTTCCCCCCGGAAACCCACACTTGTGATCTTACAAACATGTTCCTTAGGAACCTTAAATTGGGCACGTCCTTATTTGGGTTTGACCACAGCCTACATTAGCTCCTCCCTTTTAATTGCCTCTCACAACAAGGTAAAGCTCTCGTCTGATGTTTATATTCATTCTATAATAAAAGAGCATGTTGCAGCATTAAAAGACGTTTCCCATTTCATTGGCTACTTGATGGGTAGGATCGAGCTTATAGAGAATTGCCCTTTTATCAATTGACCTTTGCTAAATTACTGTTCAGAGCCCAACAGCTGTTTATTATGCTAAATTCATCAGAACAGGTTCTGATTTTTAGAATGGCTGGCATTTGTCTCACACTCCAGGACTACAATCACTAGTAAAGCCTCTTCCATATTCCCAGTTGATCTTTTAAAGGTCGACCAAAAGATGTAAGACAAACTCATTGGCGATGTGAGCCTTTTCAATATTCACTCCTTGCTCACTGGACCACGTGGGAAATGCTATGGGGTAAGTTCAGAAGAACTAACAATACGCTTTAGAAGAATGGCCAGGTGCAAATTTCTTACCATTTTACCAATGCGGACCCACGTTTCACTCTTCTTAAAACTCTCCCTTTTTGAATGTGCAAATCCCCCCCTCTCATATTTCTCCATTAGTAGATTGCACCTGATCGCTTTATGCAGATGGGGAAAATGTTATGGTGCTTGTGCATGGTACCAAGATGCGGAGAGTGGGGAAACTAAAATTACCCCCCGCAATCTTCTGCGCAACAAGCAGAACTAGCTGCATTCTTATTGCATTTCAACAGGTTTTCAAAAAGCTCCTTTTTAATTAATAGTAGATTCCTTATACGTTCTCAGATTTTGAAAAATAATATCAAGCCTATTTTATCTCCTAGTCATATCTGTTGCCTTTGTTAAAATTGATGCTCCTCTACAACATGTATCAATAGCCATTACGTATCCATTCTTTGTAGCACATATCAGGAGCCATCAACCTCTTCCTGTATATTACAGGATGGGGAAACAGATTGCAAATGCAGCTGCAGCAGCTGCATCAGGTAAATCAATTTGTAATCTGACAGGCAGCCCAAAGCCCATGATTAGTTTTCTACAAAATAAAAAGGCATTAACAAAAAACAATTTTCTCTATACTCAGCAGAAAGCTGCTTTGCCATTATGTCAACAATGCCCCACATGTATTAAAGCATAGGACATTCCATTCCCATAGGAGTAAATCCTAGAGGATTAAAAGCTTGTGAAATTTGGCAAATGGATGTAACTCAGTATCCACCTTTTGCCCCTTGGAAATTTATTTTGCACGTTTCCATTAGCATACAAGTTCAGGATTTATTCTGGCTACTCCTCAAAGGGCGAGAACTGTAAAACATGTCATCAATCATTCAATTCGTACCTTGCCTCGCTGGGACGTCCAAAAGAAATCAAAAACAGATCAATGGACCTGCCTATACGAGTTTGGCTTTCCAGACTTCTGTAACATGATGGATGTAACTTCACAAGTTTGGGGTATTTCCCTATAACAGCCAGGGCAGGCTATTGTGGAAGAGCTCACTTATCTCTGAAACTGCTCTTGATAGATATTCGTGCGGGGGGAAAACCCCCTAACCTCCCAGCATATGCAAAATTCTCTTAACATTTGTCTTTACACTTTTTAAAATTTTCTTAATCTGACTGGCAGTTCCTCCATACTTCCTTGCTTGGCTTCACATCATTTTTCTCCCCCCTCAAACCCCCCTAACAGACCTCTGGTGCATTATCGCAAATACCAGATTCCCGCCTGCAGGGTCCCGCTGAGCTTCTCAACCTGGGGACGAGGCTTACGCTGCGATTTTACTACAGACAAAACCACTTGCATGGGTCCCTGGTCGGGCGTAAGACCCTATCATTGGGAATTCTCTCCTCTACATCTACATCTTAAACTCTTCCTGATATTCTTGCCTATATCCTCTTTGCAATTGCTACCTTATTTCATATCCTACCTATACTTTGTTCAACTGGTCATTTGGACCACATTAGGAATTTCGCTTTATTAATTATGATTAGTGACTGTCCTTTTGTTTGTTGGCATAATAATCTTCCATTTAAATTCTATCTCCTTATATTCACACACACTTCACATAAACCTATGCTTCCTGTCAAAGATTATTTCGTGTTAAAGCCAACTTCATTAACAGAAGGCTATTATTACTTGTTTCCATGTGGGTACGTCATGAAAATGTACCCATAGGCTTTCACTCTGTCACTTCTGTTTTGTTTACAGAACACTCTATCACTCGCTCTTTTGTTCCTTCTTTACTTCTTCCTATGGAAAAGAACCTTAAAATCTTTTTCTTCTATTCATGCTGATATAGGGAGAACCTTAAATGTCCTTTCTCTTGTATTATGGGTTCCTCCAACCCAACTAACATCCTTGATTGATATGACCAAATTAATCTTCATTGTCATATTTGTAATTATTATCCTTTTCTACTAATGCATTTCTTCTCATTCTCGTAATGTTCTACAACTAAACTTGTCCACAGAGTCCTCTTTTCCTACTTTGATTTGCTTTTTATACTCCGGAACCTCTGATTCCTCAACAACACAACGCTTCCAAAAGAACTGTCCATGGATGATCCGTCAGATAGCCTCACAGAAAATATAATATTACTTGGATTATTAAAAGACTTGCAAGGCATTCGTTTAAGCTCTACAACCAATTTTTTCTCGCCATAGAAGACTTTTACCCACACTTCAATTAGATTTGGCAGAAATGCTTGTAGGCTCCACCGCCTTACAACTCACCTTCTCATCAACGGAGCCTAGTCATAGAGTTGTAAATAATATAGGTTTTATGTATGCCTCCGGACAGCCCGTTTCCATACTCAGTCCTCTGCCCAATCGACTCCTCGATTGCGGGGCGATGGATTACTTTTGCAAAAGCTTGGTCGTGTGTTTTTCAACTGGACATATTTATTGGGATCCCAGGCACTTAAGGGTGATCTCATTACTGTCACTCGCACCACATGGGATATTTCTCATGCAGTTATGTAAAAATTGCCCAAATGCCAAACCCAGTAACCATAAGGTTCACGCGGACCAGGCAAGAAAAGTACCCTATGGGAACACTGGCTTGAAATGGGGTTGCCCGCCTAAAAGCAGTCTGTCGCCAGAAATAAGCATTTATGGAATATTTTTTTACATTCAACGTCTAAATTGAACTCCTCACCTTAACCCGGTGGGACCTACATGAACAAGGTTATTAATCTCCAATTCTTGCAACCCATAACACAGGGAGTTACCCATTGATTCATCTCTTCT
>BHFT01064784.1:0-25416 GCA_004320025.1 Laticauda laticaudata | reverse complement strand
GGGCCTCTGTGGGCTGCCTGAGAGTGAGGGTGAACAGAGCGGCGATGGCGATCTCACCCTCTCAAGAAGCATGCACTTGACATCACGTAGTCTCCCGGTCTCGAGCGTGACCGCAGCCTGGCTAGAACTCTTCAGGTGTAGCTCGCGCGTACCAGTGTGATGTGCCTTCTCACCCCCCAGCGAGGACATCCGAAGTGTAGCCTAGCTCTTCCGCCTCTCTCCCAAGCCGCCTGCTTCCTCTTGGCTGTCTCGATAGAGCCTGTCCCATTCCTCCAAGTAACTCGTTCTCCCTCAGCCATTCAGCACCCTCCTCAGTTCCTCTGCAATGGATCACTCGTCTCCTTTCACCCTTTTCTCACGAATGCCCTTCCTCCCTCTGGCAGGGCCTTCTGGCCCTCACAATGGGCTTGAGGTTCTAGGGGCTGGTTCCACCACACCCCACCACTACCACCCACAGCAGCAGTTAGCAGCAGCAGGCAGCGGCAGCAGCCCAGCAGCAGCACCAGAAAGTGGCAACCAGCAGCACCAGAAGCAGCACCAGCAGATGTCAGCAACCAGCAGAAGCACCAAGCACCAGGAGCACACAAGCAGATTCAGCACCAGCAGACGCACAGACACCAGAAGCAGCCCACCAGGAGCAGCACCCATACCAGGAGCAAGCACCAGACAGAAGCACCAGCACCAGGGTGGATGGGGTCCTGTCCTTCTTGCGCAGGCTGGCAGAGTAGCACAGCCTTCCTCTTTTCCCCATGATCTGTTGCCTGAATTGTGTCGTGCAGCAGGTCTTTCCTCTGAATGGTGACCTGGCTGCGACTGCTTCCCTTTATATCTGCGGGGCTGACGCAAGTATCCTCCCACGATGCCGCAGTGAATACTTAGCATCTACTAGGCATCCGCTAGGCATCCACTAGGCCGTCCTGACGGCATCTGCATCATCCGCTAGGTATCCGCTCTGCATCCGCTCTTCCGACTGCGCGTCCGCTCGCTTTCCCCACCGGGGAAAGCCCGGCGGATGTGTATTCCTTCCATCTGCTGGAAGGTTTCCGTTGAGCATCCGCTTTACATCCTCGCTATGTCCTCCCCCCGTCCATTTCTTTCTTGGTGTCCGCTCTGTTTATGCAAATTTGGGGCACCTTTGAGAGTTGGATAACATGGATGCGAAAATTTTGCTCGTCCGCGTTTCTTTACATACCGTTTTGCATCCAATCGCCAATGTGAACCTAGCCTAAAGAAGTTAATTTGGGTTATCGAGCCAACCATGGCACACGCACTTAGAGGTTCTGGGATCAAGACACAGGCTACATATGTTATTTCGCCTCGAAGTGCAAGTGCCAAAACTATTCTCATGAGGCCACGTTGTCGAGTGGATAAACTGAAACCAGAGAATCCACGCATATGATATATTATTGACACCTAATGGTCCCCCTAAACGGTAAAATCAGCTAAACCCAACAATAGCCTATTAAAGAGGAAGGGTAAGCACAGAGGACAGAGTCCAGCGAGAACAGGAAAAGGAAAGAAATCATAAGAACAGAGCAGGTTGCACAGGAAAAGTCCACCAGCTTAGCCCTGTATTACCAAGGACATTTCACCTGAGTACGACGACCACCTGATAGATTCAGGCTAGTGTTTGATGCCAAGGTGAATACAATTCCAAGTAATTATAGTGAATTAATAACCTGGTATCCTGCTCAGGTGATCAAGCACTGCTTGGTAGAACGCCAATGGGATAAGGAACTGGAATCATAAAAGACTGGAAAAATATATGAAAACGTTCTAAGTTACCTCCAGGTAAAACATTGCCATTTGGAGCAAATGGCTATACAAACTGAAACAGGGTTTAGATGGGACTGTTACCCATAACAGCCAGGGTTACTAGCACAAGGGCTTCATTCAGACAAGCAAATGACTACTGATAGGTATTTCATGCACCTAGTCTGAAAGCTCACTACATTAAGGGCCGGCATAGGTGTGCAGCTTAAGGAGGAATATATATTGAAATCATTTGGAGTCGAGGACAAAAGCCATATCTGCATGCACCGTTGCACAAACACACTATATATTTAAAGAAACCTTAGCTCACAATAATGATAAATACTGATAATAATGATTGCTGGAAATTGAAAAAGAGTCTTTATGGTTTGAGAGCAATCAGAGATATGAGTGGAAACCAATGTATAGTTGAAGATTAACTAAGGTTTTGTAGTGACATGGCTTGATCCATGTTTGTTTAAAAGAGGGGAAACAGTCTAATGATATAATTTCATTGTTGCTATTGTTATCTGATGAACTTAGCATTAATCACCAAAACTGAACAAGAAGCTCACTGTGATAATTTCACTCTTGGAAAATAAATTTAAGATAAAATAGTTAGGAGAAATCAAACAATATCTGGTTTTAAAGAATAGATAGAACTAGAGGAGGGACAAGATCTCACAGGCAGATTAAAAATTACACCCAATTACTTTAAAAATATAAAATGGAACTTTGTAAGCCATCTTAAACACCAATCGAGCCAGTACTTTAGCCATAGGTGCATGTTTCAAAAGTCCTATTTTTTGATAAGAAAACATTTATCAGTCCTTGATTGGTAGTTTCTGTATCTCACATAATTGGTCAAAAGCCAGATTTGCATACGAGTGTTAACAATTAGCTGAGATATAAATTCGCTGAAAAGGCACAGGCAATCTGCTAAACATGTCTAAAGATATCTAGAAAACAGGACAATGCATTCAGATTTGTATTTGGAGCCAAAAGATGACAACCTTAATTTACTGCATATGCTGATGCAAAATGTGCTACAAACATTTAAACTAACACGAAAATGCTACATTTGCCGGTACTGCGTGTACTATTGTGAAAAGCATTGATTGGCATGGACATCTATTAGACAGAAACATCTAAGTTCTTGTCAAACAAGGCTGAATTCTCATGTTTGCCTTTACTATATACAGATTTAGTTTGATATAAGCAATTATTGATATTGATAATGGAATCAAATAACAGATCCTATTGTAGTTACCAAGATAACATATAGGCAGTACAGATGCTCTTCAAATATTGCGTAAAACAAGAACGAAACACACAGACTTTCAAGTATATTAAATGTGAACAATAGTGTGCAAGTTAAAATGATTAAGCTGGAATACTGTATATCAGAAAAACTATATGCAGGATCATTATTACAAAAGACCAAGGTTCTATTAAAGCATAAGGCTAGTCTGTCAAGATTTATGGACTTAGAATAGTAAGGTTGTATTATTTATCTTACTCAAAAGGAGTTTGCGATAATGTTAGGAATATGAGATCTCCTAAACAAGGTATTTGGGTTTGACAAATATATAAACCAGAATAAGAAACTTTTAGTTCTACTATGTCTTTAAGGAAATGCCAAGAGCATGCAGTTGGGTGTGGTTTCTCAAACGGCCATTAAGATGCGCATTTGTCTTAGTCTTGAGTCTCAGAAGAGAGTGTGAGTGTATCGTTTTATTCCTTCTGTGGAAAGTATTGCTGCTTGCTCCATTTTTCCTAATTGTATGATATACTGATTTAATGTACAGTCTCGATACTGAAACTGTTTTGACACTGGCCTTTAATGATTTGGATTATTCCTGCGATTGCAAAAACTGCTGATTTACTTGTGAATGACTCTGGACTGTGCTTTCTGACTTTGCCTTTAAAACTTTCTGGAAATAATACCTACATTTACTGTACCAGTGTAGGCTCTGTGTCTGTGTGTGTATTATTCAAACACTTCTCTCAAAATACGTCTCCCTGTATGCGCTCATTCTCCTAACGGGGAATTACCTCAACAGGATTCATTTTTTTTTACTGCTGGTTCTGTGGGCGTGGCTTGGTGGGCATGATGTGGCTTGGTGGGCATGGCTTGGTGGGCAGGGCAGGGGAAAGATATTGTAAAATCTCCATTCCCACCTTACTCCAGGGGAAGGTTGCTGCAAAATCCCCATTCTGTCCCCAGTCCTGGGGGAAGGTTACTGTATTAAATAATACAATTATTTAATTGTATTTGCTAGACAGAGAGAAGAAGAGAATAATCATTTAGGCTTTTTAAAAAAAGACTTGGTCAGGTGACTGCGGCTCCATGGAACTGGACCAGTTTTTTACTACCGGCTCTTTGGGTGTGGCTTGGTGGGCATGGCATGGGAAGGATACTGCAAAATCCCCATTCCTTCCCCACTACTGGGGGAAGGTTACTGCAAAATCCCATTCCCTCCTCACCCCACTAACCTGCTTTCCAGCTCCATTGTCTTGTGCAGGACAACAGAAGAAGACCCAGCTGATCAGCTGGGACTTGGGAGGCAGAGAATGGATGGGGTGGGGCCAGTCAGAGGTGGGATTTGCCGGTTCTCTGAACAACACAAAATTTCCGTTACCGGTTCTCCAGAACTGGTCAGAACCTGCTGAATATCACCTCTAGTTGCAACTGATACTTATAAAGTCTATCATTAGATTAAGTATAGTTCCTAACTACAGATTTCTTTTCTTTTGTCAAATATCTTACTGAGTGAACAATGAATAGCACACATCCCCCAGAAAAAGAAATATGTTTTCGGGGAAGTTGCCCCCCCCCCCCACATCATAGGAANCCCCCCCCCCCACATCATAGGAAAAGCAATCTATTGACTGTAAACAATTTAAATATTTTTTATCATTTTAAAGAAACTGATCATTAAGGCCATTTTATGAAAAATAAGCACTTTTCTCTTGTTTTGTAAAATAAATATTTTAACTATTTCCAGCTGAGCACAGCAAGTACTTGAGAGGATGAATATGATAATTATGAAATTATTGTTGTTTTAATTCAGCATAGAACTGCTTTTTTCTCACATTCATTATTGCTTTGGGTGTACAGAACTTTTGAAATGTTGATATGAACCATTTTTTCCCAACTTGACAGAACTGTGATTAATTGAAAGAATAAATTATATAGAACTGAATTTCAGATGTTTTCATGTATATCTCTTTACATCATATTCTACACCTGTCTAAAGGTCCTGTCCCACTTGACGATGGACGAAAACGGATGCATAAAGGACACAGCGGATGAGCAAAATTTCGGGGGTGGCTCCATCCGTCGTCATCTGCTCCAAAAAGTAGCGAAAATTTGCATAAACAGAACGGAAAAGAACGAACGGGGGTAGTATGTAGCGGGGATGTTAAACGGATGTTCGTAGGAAGCCTAGCAGATGACAGCGGATGGAAGCAGATGACATCCGCAGGGGTTCCGTGGGAGAATAGCGAAGCGGACGCATAGTGGAACGGGCGGATGCATAGCGGATGACGCGGATGCATCACGGACACCTATAGGAAGCAAAGCGGATGCATAGCGGATGTATACAGATTGCAAAGCGTTCACTGCGCATGCGGGGAGTATGAATTTGTCAGCTCCGCGGATATAAAAGGATGCAGCTCGCACGCAGTCAGCATTCAGAGGAAAGACATGCTGCCACATACAACTTCGAATAACACCATGGTTTGTCAGTCAGGGAAGAAGAGAAATCCCATGCCTACTTCGTGCCAGCCGCCCTGGCAAGAAGGACAGAACCACCATCCCACCCCCTGGCACTGACTCTGAAGCTGCTGGTGCTCTCCTGCTGCTGGTCTGCTGCTGCTGCGTGCTTCTCCTGCTTGGTGCTGCTGGTGTTGCTGTGTGCTGCTGTGCGTGCTTGCTGGTTGCTGCTGGTGCTGCTACTGCTACTGCTGCTGCTGTGGTGGACCAGCCCCAAGGCCCTCAAAGCCCTGCTGCTGAAGGCCCTGCTGCTCATGCCCCTGAAGGCCCTGCTGTTCAAGGCCCCTGAAGGCCCTGCTGCTCAAGCCCCTGGAAGGCCCTGCCTGAAGCCCTGCCAGAGGAGGAAGAGGCAAGGGAAGGAGAAGGGAGAGAGGAAACAGTACACCATTTCCGAGGACCATGAGGAGGAGGTGCTGGAATGGCTGAGGGACAATGAGTACCTGTGGAGAAAGGCCACAGACTCTATCGGACACAAGAAGAAACGGCAGCTTGGAGAGACAAGGCAGAGAGTCTGGCTACACTGCCAGATGTACTCCTGGATGGTGGAAGCACATGCACACCTGCGTATGCAAGCTACACCTGAAGACATCTGGGCAGGCCGCTGTCAAGCTCACTGACTGGGAGATGTACATTCATGGCCAAGTGCAGCTTCCTGAGGGTGAGGTCCGCCACCGAGGAGCAGCCCCTCTGACACCCCTCTTCCCTCAGACAGGCCACAGACAGCCAGTCCTCTTCCAGCCAGGAGGCCAGCTGCCCTGTCCCAGGCAGGTGTCTTCAGAGGGCCCCACGCAGAGACCCCCCAGACAGCTGCACTCCCCATGCCGGAGGACTTGGAGGATGACGCCCTTGCTTTCACAAATGGAGGAAGAAGCGGCAGCCACAGAGACCAACGCACACCCCACCCCCACTTCCAGCTCCACAGGATGCAGGCAGAAGGCAGACTGGAGGGCCAGAGCCACACTGTCCTGCTGGATGATCAGGGAAACAATGAAGACCAGCACAGAATTGCTCTCTCAGCTGTCCACTTGGACAGAGGATCCTCCAGCTGCCACACTTTCATCACCTATGTGAGCCACACCTTGAGGATATGCCCGAGGCCCAGTATCAGGTGATGAAGGAAAAGATCACAGCATTTCTGCACAAACCCTCAAGGCCCAGCTGAAACCTGCTCCGACCCAGTCCAGATCTGCTCCTCCACCCCAGGTGATGTCACAGCCCTTCCACGGTTTTCAACAGCCTCTCACCTATCAAGGTTATGACTACCAGGGACTTCCCACAGCAGAAGCAAACCTTCCCAGTCCAGGCCCAGGTTCATCGCATGCCACAGACACCACACCTCACCCAGATGCAGACCAGACAGCCCCACTACACTCCTCCTTTCTTCCACCCACAGCCAAGCCCATCAACGGACAAATCTGCATCAGTCTTGTGCCCGACATCCCAGGGTACTTGATATGA
This sequence comes from Laticauda laticaudata, assembly GCA_004320025.1. Lineage (NCBI taxonomy): Eukaryota > Metazoa > Chordata > Lepidosauria > Squamata > Elapidae > Laticauda > Laticauda laticaudata. The sequence continues at coordinate 18,428 of BHFT01064784.1, read as the reverse complement.
AGGGCCTCTCAACCTCACGGGACTGAGCCAGCTCTCTGAGAGCTTCCTGAACACACCATCCCCTGTTGTACTCTCGGCGCCAACACCCCCAATGGCGCCTCAGACCAGGATCTCAAAGACAGCCACCTCCACAGCTCCCTCCCACTTAACAGCTAGACCATGGACATGACTCAGAGTGACTGAGATAGTGGCCAGAGACTGAGTTGCTACCTGTTCCACTTTATCTTTGCTTGAGACACTTACGGTTTCATTTTTTCTTTTTAATAAAGTCATACAGTTTACTTAAAACAGTTATTAATAAAGGTTATCTTTGCCTCACACACTTGGTTCATTTTTTTTACTTAATAGAAGTGTTGGGTGAAACTTTGAAAAATGGTTAAGCCTTTGCATGCTTGTGGGATATGTAAGGATAGTTGTGGATAGATAAGGATAGTTGTGGGATAGATAAGGATAGTTGGATAGATAAGGATAGTTGTGGGATAGATAAAACCTCCAGTGCAACATAGTGGACTGTATGCTTCACCCTCCCAGCTGCCACCATATGGACCTTTTTATATCAATAACAATTTATTCATTGATCAAACAAATTTCAAAATAAACAAAGCTCTTTATTAATGCCCTATTCATTGCAAGGCCACTCCATACATGCACAATCTAATCAGTGTTATGCCACAGCTTCAAGGAAGCATCCATTAACCATCTACCATCCTGTCTTACCACTCCACTGCTCCACGCTGGAGAGTTTGCATCAGTGTCTCAGTAGGTTGTGCTGTTTCTTCTCTCAAGTGAAGCTCTGTGGGGCCTTGTACATCCACAGTGTCTATCAGGTGTTCGTCCTTGCCTCCATTCACCAGGCTCCATGTCCCATTCCCTTGTTGATGGTCGACAAGTCTGTCTGCAACACTGGGTAGTGGGTGCGCACTGAGATTGTGCAGGATGAAGCAAGCTTCCACGATGCTCCTCACAGATGTGGCTCATGCTGCATGGTGGTGAGAATGATGCAAAGGCATTCTCCACCACCCGTCTTGCCCTGGACAGGCCTGTAGTTGAAGATCCTCTTCTCATGGGTGAAGTATCTGAAATGTAGGGCTTCATGAGGTAGGTTCTGAGGGAGAAGGCGTCATCACCACGATGAAGTAGGGCACATCTTGTGTGTCATGGGAGGGGGTCTGGATCTGGAAAACCCATGATGAAGCCCATCCTTGAGGTCACTGGCATTGTATTCCTGGCATCTGAAGCTGACCCGTTGCCTGAAGCATCGATGTACATGAACTTGCTAGTCAGCATCAACAATGGCAAAGAGGATGATACTGAAGAAGCCCTTGTAGTTGTGATAAGAGGACCCATAGTGTGTGGAGCTTTGCAGGCCACGTGCTTCCATCTATGGTTCCAACGGAGTGTGGGGAAAGTTCCATCTCTGATACCACTCTTCTGCAAGTTTTCTCCAGCCTTGTTCAGTGGTGGGGCACCTGAGGAGCTCTTCCATGTTTCTTCAATGATGGCTGCACACTTCTCTGACCACTTGCTGATGGTGTTGTGTGGCACCCTCCACGCATACTGCAGGGTTTTTGTATGTGGTTTCCAGAGGCCAGGTGGCGCAGAGTCAGTGCCACCTTCAGTCCAGGGTCCAGGCTGGGACGGAGTTGGTGCTCGGCTTGGCTCACCTGGGTTTCAGACTCTGTACAAGTTCATCAAACATGGCTGGTGGCATCCTCATGAAGTGATGGAATGGCACGAAGGTCTTCATTCCTCAGCCTCCACCATAACACTGGTCATACAGTCCAAACTCCATTCTTTCTCCCGATCCATCCTCGCGGACCCACACAGCTCTTGACGTCTCCTTTCTTCTCCTTGTGTATAAAAGGTGAAACAGTCTGTAACAGGGTTTGGTCTGGTGATGAAATGATCGCAGCTACCGGTATGGACTTGTCATGATCCATAGTGGAGAAACAATGGATGATGTGGAGAGCAAGACCAAGGCTGAAGAGGTCTGTACACCACGGCTGCTGGACTCATACTGAGATCCAGATGATTTCCTTCCCCCTTTTTATGGGAAATATCGGTTTCTGCCTAGGTGTCTTTCTACATACTATAGGACATACTGCAGACATCCTAACATATCCGAGATACTTCCCAGATACAAACGTTTTGTCTGTTTTAATCTTATATTCGAGATGCATCCGCTGACATCCTTTCTATTTCCGTGCTATTAACGCTGTGTAGACGTTCTGTGTACCTTTCATTTCCTCCCTCTTTCCATTTTTAGCAGCAGCAGATGTGAGTTGTTGAGGATGTCCAGAGCGATGCGAGAGGATACAGCGGACGTTTAATGGATGATAACGGACATTAGAACGTTTGTTGCCCATATTATGTTGCGGATGTACATCGTACCTGGCGGAAAGTTCATCCATTCACAAAGTTTCTGTAGCTCAAAACTTCTTGGCAGATGAAATCTCAGTGGATGGATGCGTGGAGGGATAGAGCGTATGAAACACATATGCAGTGAGTACACAATGGATGCATCACATTTTCCAATGGATGACAAGCTTTTTTTAATGTTTTACATCCTCTTTGCATCCATTGGTGCAGTGGGACAGGGGCTTATGGGACAAAACTAGCTGGGTGAGAGTCAATCCCTAATTCCCAGGCATAGAAAGAAGGCAAGGGCAAACCACTTCTGAAAGTCTTCCCAAGTAAATCGTAGGGACTAGTCTAGACTGGAGTCATGGTTATCATAATTGTTGGAAGAAATATCCTTTTGGGTTCAGTTCCAAGTGGGGAAAAAGACACTGGATTCATGGAAATAAACCTTATTTCTTTGCTTGGAAAGAAGGTTTAATGGTAGACAGAACCACATGCCTTGAAGCTCTTGAGTGAAAAGGGAAGAGATGCTGAGAGTCCCTTTGGTTTTTTGCCCTCTCTGAGCTTTGAACCTGCTTCCTGTTCCTGTGGTAAGAAATGTGTCCTGATTGGTTGTCAAACTTCCCTGGCGCCATGCAGAGGTAGCTTGGTTGAATTTTGCTGGTGATGCAATTTTCCCAGGTGTCATGTGGTGAGATGGGTAGAGGGCTAATCCTGTCATGCCCTGATCCTATCACCCTGGTGTTGAAGGGGGGGGGGGGNCTGGTGTTGGGGGGGGGGGGGGCAGGGAGCTGCAAGAAGCTTCTTTGTCTTTTAAGACATGTTTCTTCTTTTCTCATCCAGGGAAATATAATATTCTGTCTTTTTAATATTTCCTAGAATATTTCATTCTTCTAGGAGTGGGATGGTATAATGCTTAAGATTTAATAAATGTGCCATATTATCAACATGTTCCCCTTTTTAAAATGTACTATCACAACTTAATAATGGAAAAATGAAGCATTGTGGAGAGGAAAGAAGGAAATGTAATTCTTTGGAAATAGAATTTTCTCTTGATTGATTTACATGTACATATACAGATTGACTGTAATAGCCAGTTGGGATAGACAAAATTTTTCCCTCTCTTCTGTCTCTCCCTTTGCTATACCCTTTGCTATACATGAATATGTAGTCTTTCAGTGCTATAAAAATATAAATCATGGACTTATCAAGAACCTTATATAATATCAAGAACCTTATATAATACAGTGCTTGCAATTAAATTAAAAGAAAAAAAGAGAAATCCCAAAAGAAAACATCCACATTTGTTAGACCACAAGATGGAGCTAGACCAACTGCAAATAATGTTAGTTTATTTGGTGTTGAATTCAAATAATCAGAGACCAGAAGATTATAAATAATTAACATCTTCATGCATAACCTGAAGAATCAATGTAATATGAAATTACATGCAATTCATTAGCTTTTAGAAGCAACAACAAAAAGCATTTCGATTTTGAGATTTGCTTTAGTGCCATGAAGAAAATTAACCTTAACACAGATTCCTTAGCATAATTTTTTTTTAAATTATCATTACAAAATTTTCTTGAAACAGATATTACTCCCACTTTAGTTACATAAAATATTCCAACTTCTTGGATACTCCCAAACTTGGTAACTGTGGACAATGTTGTTAGTTCCTGACTTTCCCCCCTTGTTTTACACACAATGTAGTTCTGCTATGTTCTGAAGTTCCCCTTCTGGTCCGGTTTCCAGCAGGGGGTACCCAGCCACAACCTGATTGGCTGGTAGTTTGACAGCCAACTATATAAGGAGCTGTCAAATAGGCCAACCAACAGCTGTTGCCTCACGGCTTAGTGGTTTATTTGCTGCTAGTGCGCGAATTCAATAAAGCCTGAGCAACCAATTTAGTCGCCTCACCTCATTCTGTTGTGCATTCTTTCCCAATACGAAGCAAGTTCACTAATGCATAGTTAGAAACAAAATGTGATTTTTAACCACTATTTTTCAAAATTGACAACTTTTTGAGAATTGAGATCTACACATCTTAAAGTTGCCTAATTTGAAAAACATTGACTTAGTTATTCAGTGCAAATAGAAAATCATAAAAGTAATAGTAGAAGAAAATATTTCATAGTACAGCAAATGAAATGCTTCTAAGTACAATTATTAGCATATTATTCAGCACCATTTATTTAACCACATTTCTGTTACTGAGCAAATTGATGTCTCACTTTGAGTTTCATAGAGTAAAGTTGACTAATGAAGAAGCCAAATTTGTAAAAAAAATCTATCATGTCTTCTATCAAAGCTATCCTCAAACTTCTTTTGGTGGCTCTTACTCTTTCTTTGCTCAAAAAAGGTTTCTGAATCATGCTTAAAACCATTTGCTGAGTTTAGTAACTAAGCAAATAAAGGCACTTCTCATTCAAGTCTGAAACTCAAAATCCTGACTCCCAGTATTATAGACAACCATAAATAAAGAAATCAATCAAAAGGAAAAGCTGTTATTTATACCTGGGTTCCAGTTCTTAACTTCTGGCAATAAACTTTTCCCCCCTTTTTTGGGGAATAATCCAAGTTCATTTAAACATGCTAAGCTTAATTGAACTTCACTGTAGCTAATCATCTCCCAGTGAGGATTGCTTCCAGTTAAGTAGACATGTCTGACTTTTCCCTAAAATAAAAGGCAGTTGCATATTTCATAAAGCCTTTGTTATGGTGTGAGTGAGAGATGCAATTCTTTCTGGAGAACAGCAAAGGTATACAGTCTAAGTAAACATTTATTATAGTGCTCCCTTTTTATGTCCTGATAATTTGAAAACTAACTTTTCCCTCCTTTGTGCTGAACCGAAAACATCAGAACAATACACAGGGAATTGAAGAAGCTGCGTACAAGCTGATTTGTATTTAGTTTACTCTTAAAAACTAATCTTTTCAATTAAACAAGATTTCAGTTTATGACTTATTATGCCAGAGATTTTACTGACTCTGTTTTTTGTATGTCTTGGTTAGGAACCTCTAATTTAATAAACATCCTATAAGAAATAATTCTGAAATGTATACCACAACACATTTCTTTTGCCATTCCCAGGCTGACAAATTATCTACCATTTTCCCCCTGAATCTTGTGCAGAATACTATTATCTGCCATTAGCTTTAACTTTTAGTTTCTTCTATTCTTTTTTTATTTCTCTCTACATGTATATCAATAAAAAACAGTTGATTTGAAATTATAATTGGTGTTTTAAAATGCACAGTGAAACATAACACAAAAGTATTTTATTCAATCCTGCATATTCCATCAAGATTCTCTACATGTTATGTTTTTGCAACAATATGCATGGATGTGACATGACTGGGGAAGGCTTCTTAAATAAACAGCTGTAGAGTATGTTCTGATTCCATAATTTTTAGCTTGTTTCTGACTAGCTTTGAGAAATAAAAGACAATGTTTCCTTGGCTCATAATACTTCTTAGGGCGGGGCTGCCAAACTCCAGCATGTGCTGGCCACGTCCATGTCCAGTTTAGCAAAGGGGGGAAAATGTCCTGATATGAGTTTGACACCCTTGGGTTAGGACATATATAGAGATATTGAGGAGGAAGACAATGGCTGTTTCAAATTCAAACTAAGTAAAAATTATGAAAGCATAAAAAGTATTACAAAGATATCAGAAATTCTATGGAAATCATAAATGGAAGAGATGGAAGAAAGCTACTATTCCATACATATTGTTCGAAATAATTGGGTGTGGTGGCAATAAGAAAGACCAATGTTATTTTGAGAAGTTTAGCAACTTGCTTTGATTTCTCCTTCATACTAACAAAAGTCTAAAAGGCTGGACATAATTCTAAGCTAACCTGCTTTTTTTTATCTTGTTTACTAAATAGAGGAGAAAGGGGTGAACTCTTATGTAGCTACAAAGTTTCTGTTACAGTCAAAATCTCAGACTTTTGAGTCTCATTCCAGAGTCATGTTCCACCTGTCAAGGCTAAGTCTTGCAGTTCCATGACCATAGAAGGGCCATGCTAAAAAAAGCACGCTGAGCATTTGTTGAAACAAAATGTTCTTCAAGATAAGAGGTTAATTTTACATTTAAATGTATGAAGTATTGTTATCAAAACTGATTGGCCTATAACTGGCAACATTTTTTGTATCTCCCTTCTTGTATAAGGGGACCATTTGAGTAGACCTTTACACCACCTCTTCCAGCCTAGGGAATTAAACCAAAGCTATCTATTGTATTGCAGTGTATAGGGCTGCTAATAAAAGTTTTAAAAGTTAAACTTTCTACACTATAGAAAATAAATCTTGCATATTAAATAATAATGTTATTTATAAAATGATGCCTATTCCAACTGAATTACTTAAGGCATAAAATTCCCATAAGAATATTTTGCATAACCCCACCCTCCGTTGTTCTGAATTCAGTTATTTTTCCTTCTAATTTATCCTAAACTTTTCCCATTATGTGGAAGTCATGCCTCAGTCAAAAGCAGAGCAAATTTATTCAGGATTTATTCCCATTTATTCAGGAAAAAATGGTGGAGATAGAAAATAGCTGTAAAAAATAAGGTTGCTTGCCTAAATTTTTGCCTAACTAAAATGGTTCCCTCATAGAGATTGGCTATCGCTCATCAATAAAGAAAGGACAGTCTGGTAGGGAAAGATTTAGAAATGAAGCCAAGCCCACATTCTTCAGGTAGAAGAACTCAACATCTGGGAAAATGTCTGGATAACCATGAAAAAGACAGTTTGGTGTAATGGTTAAAGTATTAACTAGAAACCAGGAGACTATGAGTTCTTGTCCTGACTAAGACACAAAGCCTCAGGCCAGCCCTATGAAGCAGGCAATAGAAAACCATTTCTGATATCTTGCCAAGAAAATTACAAAGACCAGTCCAGGAGGTCACCAGGAGTCAACACTGACTTGAAAGAACCAAAACAATCAAAAGATGCTATCGAGGAGTTTTCAGTAACCTTTTCATGCCATTCATCTGGTATCTTCCAACTAGACATTTCTTAGAGAAAGAGAAAGAAAAACCTAATTCTTCAAAGGTAAGCTTTTGATCTAGTGAGTCAGTCAAATTAAACCAGGGGTGTCAAATTCACATTGTCAAGGTGGCATCACATGACATATCATGACTTTTCCCCCTTTTGCTAAACTGGGTGTGGGCATGGCCAGCCCTTGAATACCTTACGCCAGCATACATGAAATTCTAGACCTAGAAAACCTAGAACTACTCTGCCTTTGGTCTGATCTAAGTTGTATATAAAATTATACATTGCAATGTCCTACCTGTCAATGAATACTTCAGCTTCAACCATAACAATACAAGACCACACAATAGATACAAACGCAAGGTAAACCACACCAAACTTAATTGCAGGAAATACGCCTTCAGCAACAGAGTGGTCAATGTCTGGAATACTCTACCTGACTCTGTAGTTTCTTTCCCAAACCCCAAAAACTTTGACCTTAGACTGTCTACTATTGACCTCACCCCTTTCCTAAGAGGTCTATAGGGGACATGCATAAGCACACCAACATGCCTACCGTCCCTGTCCTAGTGTTTCTTTTATTTTTCTTATATGTACCCATTTCATGTATTCATAACTATGTTTATACTTGTACCTGTTATCTTATAATCGCTTGACAAAATAAATAAATAAATAAATAAATAAATAGATAGATAGATAGATAGATAGACAGACAGACAGACAGACAGACAAACAAATAAATAAACAAACAAATAAATAAATAAATAAATGACACATCTGGCTCATGGGCCAGGAGTTTGATAGCCCTGAGCTAAACCAAAGCACTGATGAGGAGCTGAATAGATTAAGAAAGAATAAAAAGGACCTAAAGTTCATGTAAGCATGTACAACATGACACATAGCACAGCTATATAGTTATTATAGAGGACTTTTACAAACCGTGCTACAGTATATTTAAAAGAATATGTTTTCTTACATCTATAGACAGTTGGGTAAAGTTGTTATGGCACCAGCAAGACACTGAAAGTTCAACTTCCACATTAAGTACAAATCCAGCTGGGTGTCCTTGGGCCAGTCATTCTATCCCAGCCCAAGGAAGATTGAAAACCATTTCTGAAATGCTTGCCAAAAAGCTGCAGGGGCTTGTACAGGCAGCCTTCGACAATCAAGACTGACTTGAAGGAACATACACGCACACTTGTATACACCCTCACAGATACACAAAGACACACACAGACACACACAGAAACAAAGGACAAAACTGTTCAAATATTGTGATTCATGTTTTTACTGCTAGAACAGATGGGCTTTACTAAAAAAAATTACTCAAGCAATAGAAGCTATATATCATAAGCAAACAGCAAAGGTAATGATAGAGGGAGACTCTAGTTGATATAGAAAAGGAACAAACAAGGATGCCCACTATTACCCTTGTTGTTTGTGTTAACCTTGAAGTGTTAAACAGAAATATTAGAGAAGAAAAGGATATAAAAGGGATGAAAATTAAAAAGGAAGAATTTAATTGCAAGCAGATGACTTGATTTTCATCTTAGAAGATCCACTAGAACAGCATCAAAATTGAATAGAAAAGATAGAGACATATGGAAAGGTGGCTGGTTTGAAATAAATAAAGATAAGACAAAGATTCTGACAAAGAACATGTTATCAAGACAAAAGGAAGAAACTAGCAGACCTACTGAAAATCCAGGTAACAAATAAGATCAAATACTTGGGATATATTTGACAGCAAGATGCAGTACACTAAAAGAATAATATTATTAAACTTAAGCAGTAGGTAGAGGCTAGATTTGGTGAAATGGGAAAATTTACAACTGTCACTAATAGGGAGAATATCACACAGTCAAGATGAATATATATACACAGAATTTTATATTGTGTTTAACAAATTCCAATTAGGCTTGGAAAAGATTATTTTGAAGATTTAAAATAAAATCATGTTGAAATATATATGGCAAGGTAAGAAGGCGAGAATAAAGTTTTGCAAAACTTTTGCAGGACGCTAGAATTAGAGGAGTTTGGCTTGCCTAATTGGGAGTTGTACTATCAAGCTAACAAACTGATGTGGGGTTAAGAAATGGATAACATTACAAAATACTAGATTGTTGAGATTAGAAGGACATGATCTGTTGTTGGGGTGGCACACTTTTTTAAGTAACGAAAACACAGGAGTACTTTAGAAGACATTATATACGGGACTCTCTGTGGTTAAATTGGGAGAAGACTAAAAGACAATGTTATTTGAAAAGTCCAGTCTGGTTATCGACTATTGAAGATTTCTTATCCTATAATATCAAAAAGGAACAAACAGATAGGGTGAAATATGAATGAAAAAAGGTAAAACTTAAATCTATGCAAAATTAGAGGAACAAGGTATAAAAGATGAATTGGTTTTCATATGGCGAAATATAATCAAGGTAGATAAAGATTTTAAAACAAAAGGTTTTTTAATGAATAATTGACATGATTATAGAATAAGATGTTTGAACAGTGCTGCGATGAAAAGGATGATGTAAAAAAATTAATATGGTTATTTATTAGAATTAAATTAGAAAACAAGTTAAAGAAACTATGATTGCTTGGGGGAAGAAATTTGGATATGGGATTGATTTAGGAGAAATGGCAAAAAATCGTGGACTCAAATTATAAAATGACAATGTCAACGCATATAAAGAAAAATTTGTATAAGATGTTTCACAGGTGGCACTTTCCCCGACAAGAATAGCAAGAATGTTAAGAATAAGTCCGAAAAGTGTTGGAAATGTCATCAGACACCTGGCTCATTTTACCATATGTGGTGAGACATGTTCGCGCACAAAAATATTGGACTAAAATCACATGTGGCTGAAAAAAATGACAAATAAGAATATGAGACTTGAAACCAGAGATTTTTTATTGGAATTTTGCCTGAAATATATAGCAAAGATTTGAAATATCTGATTGTAAATGTATTAACAGCAGCTAGGACTGTATTTGCTAAAAACCTGGAAAAATGAGAAGACACCATCACAGGAAGAGATCATTAAGAAAATATTGGAATGTGCTGAAATGAGTAGATTGACATTTGAAATTAGAGAGCAAGAAGATAAACAATTTTAAAAAATTTGAGATCTATTCTATCAATGGTCAGATTACAAAACATAGTAATGAAATATGTAGATTTTTAGAAAATAATAAATATATAAAGATGTATTTTCTTTTTTTAATTATATCTACAAAATGATTCTCGGATAGATTCTGGGGAGGATGATATGAATTGTTATAAATAAAACTAAGTAAATATGATTGTTTTATAAAACATGAATGAATAAAAGTATAGTCAATGATTGATTAATAAAGATATTAATGTACTTGATATTTAATTGAAAGTATGAGAGCATATATATGGTAACTGTAATTGAAGACTACGAAATGGAAGCACAAAACAATTTGTAAACCAACGGGCACACTGTATGTATATATATATGGAATATATATATATATTTGTTTGTTTGTTAGTTTTGTTTGTTTATGTTTGTTTTAAAACCAATAAAAATTAAAAAAACCCTGTTCAGATATTGTCTGACTCTAGTTTTTTACAATTCTATGTTTTCCCCCAAAAGGTACCATAAAAGACAGCTTTGTATGCCTTATAAATGACTTTAATTTTTTTTCTAGAGAGTCTGTATTCTTCATTTATATTTTGAGAGGCACTGATATTTTAAGGTAGATTGTGCCGCTGCCTGTATCTTTTTATTCATGCCCAATTCAGTTTTCTTCGCAATATTTTTCTAGGTAAAGAGAAAGTGATTCGACCGAGAAACATAATAGCTATGTGTCTAAAGCCCATGGCACACTGCACCAACGGATGGAAAGAGGATGTAAAACGGAGAGAAACACTTGCCATCCGTTGGTTAATGCGGATACTTCGGTTCTGTATTCACTCGCTCCGTTTTCATCCTCTCTATCCGTCCAGCAAACGTCGACTGAGGTTCCATCTGCTCAAAATGTTATGAGCTGCTCAAAACTTTTTGAGCGGAAAATGTATCAAACGCGTCCTGCATCCGCAACGCACATGTGGAACATCGTTCTACATCTGTCATCATCAGCTACGCATCCGCTATATCCGCTAGGCATCCGCTGCGCAACGCGCGCAATCAAATCCACTCCAGCGGAAAATGGACACAGAGAGGAAGCGAAACGGACGCGGAACGGACGCGCAGCGTTAGTAGCACGGACAGAGAAAGGATGAAAGCGGATGCAGCTCACACATACAAGGCATTTAAAATGAAAAAACGTTCGCAGAGGGGATGTATCTCAGATATTTAGGATGTCTGCAGGATGCCTAGAGGATGCAATATAGGTTTTCCTCGTGGAAAACCTATATTGCCTATAAAAGAGGGAGGAACTCACCTGGATCTCACTTTCAGTCCAGCAGCCCTGATGTTCAGACCTCTGCAGCCTTCATCTGGCTCTTGCTCTTCCACAGCATCCATTGATGTCCACCATGGATCTAACACAGTCCTTTTGGTAGCCACCATCGTTCTGCAACAGTGCGAAGCCATCTACAGGCTCTTTCAACTGTTCTACGGGAAGAAAGGAGGCAGCCAAGAAGACATCTGGGTCCGAAGATGGATCGGGAGAAGAGCTGAGTACGGACTGTACAACAAGCTTGATGGTGGAGCTGAGGAACGAAGACCCTCGTGCATTCCAGAACTTCATGAGGATGCCTCCAGCCATGTTTGACGAAGTTGTGGAGTGGCTGAGACCCAGTTTGACAAGCAGAGCACCAAATTCACCCCAGCTGGACCCTGGGCTCAAGGTGGCACTCACTCTGTGCCACCTGGCCTCAGGACACCACTACAGGAGCATGCAGTAGGCTGGAGGTGCCACACAACACCATCAGCATTGTGGCCAGAGAAGTGGTGCAGGCATAATCGAGAATACCTGGAGGAGCTCCTCCAGTGCCCCCTCACTGAAGAAGGCTGGAAAGAAAGTTGCAGAGCAGTGGTATCAGAAGTAGAACTTCCCTCACACCGCGTTGGAGCCATAGATGGGAAGCATGTGGCCTGCAAAGCTCCAGCCAAGTCGGGGTCCACTTATTTCAACTACAAGGGCTTCTTCAGCATCATATCCTCTTCCATGGTCGATGCTGACAACAAGTTCTTGTACATCGATGCTTCAGGCAACGGGTTAGCTTCAGATGCCCAGGTATACAATGCCAGTCACCCTCAAGAGGGGCTGGAATGCACCCTCATCATGGGCTTCCAGATCCAGACCCCCTGCCCAACGACATGCAAGATGTGCCCTACTTCATCATGGGGGATGATGCCTTCTCCCTCAGAACCTACCTCATGAAGCCCTACACCTCCAGACTCCTCACCCATGAAGAGAGGATCTTCAACTACAGGCTGTCCAGGGCAAGGTGGGTGGTGGAGAAAGCCTTTTGGCATCCTGGCCAACAGGTTCCAGGTACTTCTCACCACCATGCAGCATCACCCAGAGACCTTGAGGGAGATCGTGGAAGCTTGCTGCATCCTGCACAGTCTCATGCGCACCCGCTATCCAGTGTTGCAGAACAGGCTCGTGGAACTCCAACAATGCAATGGGGACATGGAGCCTGGGGAATGGAGGCAAGGGCGCAAACCTGATAGACACTAAGGTTGTGCAAGGCCCCAACAGAGCTTCAATGTGAAGGGAAGAAGCAGCGCAACCTCCTGAGACACTGGTGCAACTCCCCAGCTGGAGCAGTGGAGTGGCAAGACAGGATGATAGATAATTAATGGATGCTTCCTTCAGCCTGTCTCTCAAACACCTGATGAGATTGGGCCATGTATGTTGGGTGGGCCTACAATGAAACAGGGCATTTAAAAGAGTTGTGCTTATGTTGGACATGTGGAGATCAATGCTTACATTGTTAATATAATTGAAGGGCCATAGGTGCGGCACACATGGGAGGGTGGCCATACAGTCCCACGATGCTTGCACTGGAGGTTTATCTATCCCACAGCTATAACCCATCCCAAAGGTATCCCTGCCACATCCCACAGGTATCCCTGCCCCATCCCACAGCTATTACCCATCCCACAGCTATCCTTACCCATTCTATAAGCATGCAAAGGCTTAAACCATTTCTAAAAGTTTCCACCAAGACTTTATTGACAAAAAATAAATGAAGCAAGTGTGTGAAGCAAAGATAATCTTTATTAATAACAAACTGTAAAAAGAAAATGAACCCAAGTCAAAGTGTCAAAGCAAAAATAAAGTCAACAGGTAGCCACCCAGTCTCTGGCACTCTTCTTGGTCACTGCTGATGGCTCTGAGGTGTGGCCAGTCTCAGGGGATGAAGGGTCCAGGTGCTGTGGAGGTGGATGCTGCTGCAGTGCTGGTCTTGGCGCCACTGGGTGCCTGGCTCTGAGAGGACAACAGGGGACGGTGTGTTGAGGAAGCTCTCAGACAGCTGGCTCAGCCGCGTGATGTTGAGAGCCCGTTCCTCCATGAAATGGGGTCAGCCTACTGATGACAGATGTACTGAGGTCGGGCTTGGCTGTGGGGTGGAGGAAGGAGCAGTGTAGGCTGTCTGGTCTGCAGGCTGGTGAGGACTGGGCGTCGGTGGCATCGGTGGTGTGGGTGGCATCTGTGGCAGTGGCTGGCATTGGTGGCTTGGTGTATCAGTGGCATTGGTGGCACGTGTGGTGGTCGATGTACCTGTGTCTGGACTGGGAAGGCTGCGCTATGCTGCTGGAACTCCTGGTAGCCATAGCCTTGGTCAGTGAGGGCCTGTGGAAAGCCTTGGAAGGGCACGACATCAATCTGGGGTGGGAGGCAGCAGACCCTGGACTGGGTCAGAGCAGGTTCAGCTGGGCCTGGAGGGTGGTGCAGAAGACCTGTGATCCTCTCGCTTGATCACCTGGTACTGGGATTCGGGCATTTCCATGAGGTCTGGTTCACGTAGGTGAGGAAGGGCTTTCTGTTAGAGGATTGGTATGTTGGACTGTACCAGCTGAGAGAGGAGATCTACGCTGCTCTTTGATTGTGTCCCTGATCTTCCAAGAGGACAGTGTGGCTGCTGCCCTCCAGTATGGCTCGCTGCCTGCTTTCTGTGGAGGGGTGGAGCTGGGGGTGGGTGTGGGTTGGTCTCTGGTGGCAGCAGCTTCTTCTTGCTCCAACTGCGTCAGGGGGTCCTCCATGTGCTCGCCACAGGAGTGCAGCTGTTGGAGGGTCTCCATTGTGGGGTGCTCCAAAGATACCTGCCTGGACACAGGACCTGAACTCTTGGCCAGAAGAGTACTGGCCTCCGTGGGGCTGACTGAGAGTGGGGGGTAGACAGAGGGGCTGCTCCTCGGTGGCGGATCTCACCTCCAGAAGCTGCAACTTGGCATCACGTAGGTCTCCCGGTCGGTGAGCATCGGTGGCATTGGTGGTATCGGTGGCATCAGTGGCACACGTGGCATCCAATGTACCTGTAGCCTTGGGAGGGGAGGGCCGTGGAAAGCCTTGGAAGGGCAGTGACATCACCTGGGGGTGGAGGAGCAGGCCTGGACTGGGTGGGAGCAGGTTCATCTTGTCTGTGAGGGTTGTGAATAAGATCGGTGATCCTGTCCTTCACCACCTGGTACTGTGTTTCCAACATGTTCAGTAGGGTCTGGTTGAATGTAAGGTGAGGAAGGGCTTGCGGTTGGAGGATGGGACGTCGATGTGTAACCAGCTGAGAGAGGAGATCTACGCTGCTCCTGATGGTGTCTATTATCTCCAGCAGGACAGTGTGATCTGCCCCCTCCAGTCTGCCTTTTTGCTTCTGTGGAGGTTGGAGCTGGGGGTGGATGCGGGTTGGGCTTGTGGTGGAAGTGCCATCCCACTGTGCACAAGTGCTTTCTCCCACTTTGTCAGGGGTCATCCACGCGCCGCGCCAGGGTTAGTACAGCTGTTGGCGGTTTCTCTGTCGTGGCACAACTCCACAGATACCTGATGAACACAGGAGACTGACTCTTTGCCAGAGAGAGGACTGGCTCTCAGCAGGCTGCCTGAGAGAGAGGGTTGACAGAGGGGCTGCTCCTCGGTGGCGGGATTCTCACACCCCTCCAGAAAGCTGAACTCTGGCCATCACGTATTTCTCTCTGTCCGTCAGCTTGACCACGGCCTGGCCATTTCTTGAGGTGCAGCTTCGATACCAGGGTGTGCATGTGCTTCCCACCAGCCGAGGTGCTCTCCAAAGTGTAGCCCAGGCTCTCCGCCTTCTCTCTCCAAGCAGCCTGATTCCTCTTGGTGTCTCGATAGAGCCTGTGTCCCTTCCGCCAAAGATATTCATTCTCCTCAGCCACTCCAGCACCTCCTCCTCATGTTTCCTTTCTGATGGTGTATTGCCTCCTCTCCGTTCACTGCATCTGCCTCTGCTCCCTTTGGCAGGGCATATGGGCCCTCATCAGAGGGGCTTCCAGGTTGTAGGGGCTGCTCCTCCACACCACCACCACCAGCAGCAGCAGCAAACAACGTAGCAACAAAAGCAGGACCAGCAGGACCCAGCAGGACCAGGAGGCAGCAGCAGCACCAGCAGCACCAGAAGGACCAGAAGCAGGACCAGGAGCACCAGCAGGATCAGCAGGACCAGGAGCACGAGCAGGACAGAAGCACGCAGCAGGAAGCACCAAGGAGGCAACCAGCAGGACCAGGAGCCCAGCAGGACCAGCAGGACGGAGCAGCGCCAGCAAGAGTATCAGTGCAGCGAGTGGCCCTAGCCAGGCCCGACCAGGAGCAGTGCCATCGAGAGTAGCACCAACAGAAGCACCACACGAAGAGCACATAGCAGAAGCACCGTCTCCAGAAGCAGCATCAGCAAAGCCCAGCACCAGAGATCGAGCCTGGGCAGCAGAAGCCCCGCAGAAGCCTGGCAAGGGGTAGGGGGTGGCCCTGTCCCTCTTGCAGGGCTGGCAGCAGATGGCAGAGGCTTCCGTTTCTTCCCCTGGTTGTTGGTTGCTGGCTAGCCGAGCTGGCTGGCTGGCTGGCTGGTCGGCTGGGCAAGCTGTGTCCGGAAGCAGGTCTTTCCTCTGAATGGTGACCTGCTTGTGAGCTGCTTCCTTTATATCCGCGGGGCTGACGCAATGCATCCTCCTGCATGCGCAGTGAACGCTAGGCATCCGCTAGGCATCTGCTAGGCATCCGCTAGGCTTGCCTGCTCTGTTCATCTGCTTCATCGCTCGGCATCCGCTCTGCATCTGCTCTTTCCGTTCCGGTCTGCTTTGCTGTGCTCCCCCGAAGCCTTGCGGATGTGCCATCCGCTCCCATCCGCTTCCATCCGCTAGGCTTCCATGGAACATCTGCTTTCCATCCGCCCTACGTCCTCCCCCCCATCTGTTCCTTTCCATGTTGTCCGCTTGGTTATGCAAATTCGGGCACTTTTGAGAGTGGATAACAACGGATGGAACATTTTGGAACATTTTGCTCGTCCGCTGTGTCCTTTTTACAAACGTTTTGCATCCGTCGGCCAGTGTGACAGGGCCTTAAGGAAGGATTAGAATTCAAGGACTCCAATTTTTCACTTGACATCTTAACCACTGGGCCAAACTGGCTCTTCAGGAAAACAATTGACTTTATTTCTCCAAGTAACCATTGTTCATGAATGCTCATAATAATAATCCATCATGGCAGTAGTGGGATTCAAATAATTTAACAACTGGTTCTCTGCCCTAATGATTTCTTCCAACAACCAGTTCACGAAACTGCTCAGAAAGTTAACAACCAGTTCTCCCAAAGTGGTGCAAACTGACTGAATCCCACCACTGCATCATGGACTAAAAAAAGCCTTTAGAGTGCTCCAAAGTGTGCTGAACAGAAATATTTTTGCATTTTGTTCACCAAAGGACACTCCAACATATTAAATGAAATAATAAGTTGGATGCTATACATGCTTGGGAACAGAAACACAGAAAATAAAAGAGGTAGAGCAATAGAGGGAGCTGTTGCCCAATGCAGCAACAATAAAGCAAAAAAACAAAAAAGGCAAGTTGAACTGCTTATTTGAAATTTCTATTTTCCTAATATCCTGGGAGGAATCAAAAATAAGTTGACATAAATATAAGCAAAACAACCAAATAAAATAAAACAATTGCTGCTATATAAGGAGAAATACCAGCTCATTTACTTGATCAATAATCCATATATTTAAACATGCTATAGATGAGAAAATGAATATATGGTCAACATTTAAATGAAGTACTTGATTCATAAAAGGCATTTGAGTGTGAATAAATGGTACTAACGTAGGCATGAAGAATATTGTCAGGAAAGACTACAGTACTTTCTAATAAGAGGAGGAAGATGAAAAAATAGAATAAAATAGAATACTTTATTGGCCATGTGTGATTGGACACACAAGGAATTTGTCTTGGTGTAAATACTCAGTATACATAAAGAAAAGATACCTTCATTAAGAATCAAGAATCAAACATTTAATGATAGCATTAGGGTACAATTAACAATCAAATCATACTAGGAACCAGTCAATATAAATCGTAAGGATATAAGCGACAAAGTTATAGTCCTACAATCACAAGTGGGAGAGGTTGTGTGATAAAGAGTGATAAAGAGAAAATAAAGAAGATAAAGGTGATAAAGAAGATTAACAGAAATAGTACTGCACACTTTGTAAATAGTTGAACAGTGTTGAGGGAATTATTTGTTTAGTAGAGTGATGGCTTTTGGAAAAAAACTGTCCTTTTGCCTAGTTGTTCTGGTGTACAGTGCTCTATAGTGTCGTTTTGAGGGAAGGAGTTGAAACAGTTTATGCCCAGGTTGTGAGGGGTCTGTAAATATTTTCACAGCCCTGTTTTCGACTTGTGCAGTATACAGGTCTTTGATTGAAGGTAGGTGAGTTGTAATTGTTTTTTCTGCAGTCCTAATTATCCTCTGAAGTCTGTGCCTGTCCTGTTGAGTTGCAGAACGAAACCAGACAGTTACAGAGGTATAGATGATAATAATTCTCCTGTAGAACTGTATCAGCAGCTCCTTGGGCAGTTTGAGCTTTCTGAGCTGGCGCAGAAAGAACATTCTTTGTTGTGCTTTTTTGATGAC
>BHFT01064779.1:0-11834 GCA_004320025.1 Laticauda laticaudata | reverse complement strand
GTTCCCCATATGCGTAGCGGATGTATAACGGACGCATTGGATACTTTATCCGCTCAAAAAGTTTTGTGCAGTCTCAAAACTTTTTGAGTAAATGAAATCTCAGTAGACGGATGCTGGACGGATAGAGAGTATGAAAAACGGACGCAGTGAATACAGAACAGATGCATTGCGTTAACCAATGGATGGCAAGTGTTTCTCTCCATTTTACATCCTCTTTCTGTCCATTGGTGCTGTGTGACATGGGCTTAACATACTAAATCAAGTAAGATTTTGCTTAATCACAGAAGTCCAAACATTTCGCCAAACATTTTTCATTTTTGACAAAATATTCAAGATTTGACAAATCCCAGTCAATGACTGATAAACCATCTTGGTGGAAAGTTGTTTCACCCCTCCCTTCAAAAATTCCAGGAAACTGGAATATTGAGAATAGTGGAATAGTGAGAATATGGTGGCTTCAAATGGCCTTTATCTGTCATTCATATTTTTACTCCTTGGTAATAGTTCTGATGATTTATTAACCGTGGAGGCTTAACTGAAGGCTACACAGTATAACAAAGACTTCTGGCCCTCTATTCTACTTGATGACTGACTGACCAATTTCTGATGAAGCTTGGAAGGATCATAAAGTTTAGCACCATGTCCATTGTGATGTTAGTTGCCTCTATATTTTAAGCTTTCTGTCACAGAAGCTCTCTTGGTGTGTTGGGCTCAGGAAGTTGCAGCTTGTTGCAGTGGAATGTCAATAAGACCAAAGCAATTTTGGTTGATTCATAGCACAAGCTTAAGCATATTCACTTTCACAGATTACATTTGACAGATAGTTACCTTCAGCTGAACTCTGTGGTTAGAAGCCTTGGTATACTCATGACAGAGAGCTTAAGAGTTGATGCCTAATGTTTATTTCATGTCTTATTTTTACTTACCAAAGACTACAAGGGGATGCCACATTAAAATGTATTTGGGACAGGAATTTCAGTCTAGCATCTATTTTACATGGAGTACCATCATAATATGATTTTGCTAATAAATTAAGCTTAGTTTTAGAGCTAGATAATTTTCTTCTCCCAAAATTCAAAATAATAAATCTGTAAACAAAGAACATGTACAAAAATACAAAATTGAAGAGAGTTGATGAGCGGTATGAAGAACTCATAAAAAAATTGACCTCAGGTATTTTATTTATTATATGCTGTCCATCATAAAATATTCAAATAAATATGTTATGTTCTTTACTTTTAAAAAAGAGCATTTTTGAACACAAATAGTCCAGTCTGTCTTCCTAAACTTTTCTATTTTTTAAAGATACCTCAAATAAAAAAGTACAACAATTTAACAGAAACAGTTTTTAATTGAGATTGGAGGAGTTAGAAGGATTGAAAAGGGAGGTATACTGCAAATGACTTTTCAGTGCTGCAGTTAAAAACACTTTTGATAGCTGGTAAGAGAAGCGCAGTCACATCATGATTTTCTTTAATGTAAATTGAATTGTAATTCTTAACTACTTTTTGTACTTTGAAAGCAATTATTGTATATGATTAATTCTACATGGTAATTAATTCAAGACATTAGAAAATATATCCTTCTACTTGTCCTAAAAGGTTTTTTTTCCGTGTGTATTCAAAATGCTTTAAAAAGCAACAGTTACAGACATTTAGTTAGGTTGAATTACAAAGTGCTTCTTATTGCTGCCAACTCCTTCCTTGTCTCCAAAGAACTCACTTATGGCTGAAAAGGGTAATGCTATGACTAATATACAGCCCTTGGAAAATGTCTTTTTCCTCGGGAAAGATTTTATTTAAAAAATCCCTGGTAAAAGTAGGCATTCAGAAGCACCTTTAGGTGAAGATGAAGTAGCTTAGGGTGGCAAAGCTTAGAGAGCCCCAAAAACACCCTTCTTTCCAAATCATTTTAACAATGCAAATTTTCACATTAGTGGGAAGTGCTGGCATCAGTCAATGTGGTCTTGGAGCACAGTGATGGAATGTGCACCTGAAGAAGGGGTAAAATGACCGCTGTAGGACCATGCCTTCTCAGGAAGGAGGCATCGTATTCCAGATAGGGGATCAAGATGAGAGACTGCACAATCCTGAACTCAATGGGGGGAGGGAGAAAAAGATTTAGCATAACCATATCCTGAAATTTCCTAGGCTAAATCTATTCAGTTAGAAGGTTATAGCGGTAGCTGGCAAGATTCTGACTATTAGGTGTAATCAAATAAAGAACTGGACTCTACTGGATCTCACTGTGGTATCTTTGGGCTTAAGCCTGATGGCATCCTTGAGGATATATGGAGATTTTTTTCCCATTAATTTCCATTGAAAATAAAGTATTTTTAGAATTATTGCAAATATAAGCTATTCTGCCCAAATCATTGAAGAAAATGTATTTTCTAAAATTAATAGACTACTTTATATTTAATGAGTTGAGTATGATTGACATCTTGATATAGGCCTGAACAAATCCTAAATCTGTCTTGAGGGCTGTGCAAAACCTCTTGAAAATTAAATAATGAACTCTACCCCTCAACTTCTTTAGGGATTTTCAGGAACCTTAGACCAAAAAACATGTCTAAAACTTCCTGCCATAAACTTACAAATGTAACTTTCCTAGAACTCAAGCCATAATATTCTCTGTATTATACAGTCAATGCAGCCATTTTCTGCATTAGACTGTTGGTGGAATCTGACTCATATTGAAGGGTTAGTTATTCTTTTAGCACCTAAAATTGTCCTAACCTATTTTATCTAGTATTAGATTTCATTAGGACCCCCTGTTCAGCAACCCAATGGAGCATAGAACATGCTAACTTTTCTTACTCAGCTGAAGTCTTAGATCTTTCTTAGTGACTTCAATCTACCTCATATTGACTGGACCCTAAATGAATGTACAACTGAACCCAAACATGCAGCCTTCTACAATACTGTTACAAATCTGGGTCTGGAACAACTAGTAACCAACAATACTAGATTAAACAACTGCCTCGGTCTCATTTTCTGCAATAGTTTGAATTCAATTTACGGAATACAAAACTAAAGAACCCTTTTCCAACAGTGACCACAATATGATTGATTTTTGTCTCAGCATACGCCCACACAAAAATAATCACAATGACATAATCCCCAATTATAACTTCAAAAAAGGCAACTATGATCTTATAGACAACCGACACACAATCTCTCATCCCTTGACTGGCAATCTCTATTCACTAGGTGCAGTACTGTTGAAGACCATTGCAACATATTTTTACTTGAAGTCAAAGAGTCATCAAACTATATGTACAAACAACAACCCCCCTCCCCCAAAAAACAAACAGATTACCTATAACAATAAGGAAACTTCGATCCAAAAAGAGATCACTCTGGTGGAAAAACAAATCTGGTCACGTTGCCAATTTCAAGCTGATACAAAAATTTATGCCACAGATAAAGAATTGAATGCACCAATTATCACATTAAACAAGAGGAAAACCTTCTACATTCCAATTCCACCTGCGCTTTTTACAATTTTGTAAACAACAAACTAAAAGACTCAGGTCCATCCCACCCCTGATAGGATCTTATGGTAAAGACTGCAATGACGACACCATGAAAGCCAACATCTTTAACACATTCTTTGGCTCAGTATTTGTAAACAGCAGTGGATCATGCCCAGTATTTCCTAGCCAAACCATAGAAAACTACAATGATCGAATACATATCGATTTTACAGCAGACAATGTTGAAAAAGCACTACACAATCTAAAACTATTTCTATCTATTGGACCAGACGGAATATGTGCCTACTTCCTTAAAAAACTATCCACTGCCATAGCAGAACCTCTAAGCATAATCTTTGAAAAATCTTTCAGGACCAGTCCTTGCCTAACCTATGGTCACAAACCATGGTCATCCCCATCTTCAAAAAGGGAGAGCCCAGCCTAGTTGAAAATTACAGACCAATCTCCTTATGCTGTGTCACCTGTAAAGTCACGGAATCAATTATTAACCAATTCATTACCCTCTTCTTAGAAACAAACAACCTTACTCTCCAATAAACAATTTGGTTTCAGAAAAAAATATCCTGTCATCTACAATCTTACACTGCAAAAACATATGGACTAAAACAACTCAATCAGGGCAAAACAATAGACGTAATCTACATAGACTTTTGTAAAGACTTGGATTCAGTGGTAACACAGCAAACTACTCCTAAAACTAAAATCATGTGGTATCTCTGGACAGCTGCATAACTGGATAGAAACATTCCTCTCAAACAGACAACAAATGGTCAAAATTGGGAGCATCCTATCAAATTCTGTACCTATCAACAGTGGTGTCCCCCAAGGCAGTGTTCTAGGACCAGCTCTCTTCATACTCTACCTAAATGACCTCTGTGATCAATATTAAAAGCAACTGCGTTCTCTTTGCTGATGATGTTAAGCTGTTCAATACTACAGACAATTACTGCTGCCCTTCAAAAAGACTTCAACTATGTATCAGAATGGTCAAACAAATGGCAACTTCAAATCTCAACAAATAAATGCTCTATCTTACTTATTGGCAAAAAAAAAATATCAGAAAATAAAATACAAGCTGAATAGTCAAGACCTTTTTGATGATCCAAACTCTGTCAAGGACCTTAGAGTTCTCATCTCAATGATCTCAGTGCTAGATACTACACAGCCAAAAAGGCATTAAGAGTTGTTAATCTAATCCTCTGTAGCTTTTTCTCTGGTAATATCACATTACTAACGAAGAGCATACAAAACATTTGTAGACCAATACTTGAATACAGGCTCATCAGTCTGGAACCCACATTACGTATCTGATATTAGTTGAGAAAGTCCAGAAATATTTCACAAGAAGAGTTCTCCACTCCTCCACTCATTGCAGAGTACCTTATGCCACCAGACTTGAAATTCTAGACCTAGAAAACCTTGAATTATGCCGTCTTCGTCTGATCTAAGTGTGGTATATAAAATCATACATTGCAGTGACTTACCTGTCAATGAAGGTAAGTTCGGCTTCAACCATAACAACACAAGAGCACACCAATCGATGCAAACTCAAGGTTAACCACACCAAACTTGTTTGCAGCAAATACAACTTCAGCAACAGAGTGGTCAATGTTTGGAATACTCTACCTGACTCTGTGGTTTTTCCCAAACCCCAAAAACTTTAACTTAGACTGTCTACTATTGACCCCATTCCTTTCCTAAGAGGTCTGTAAGGGCATGCATAAGCACACCAACATGCCTACTGTTTCCTGTCCTATTGTTTCTTTTATTTTTCTTAATTCATAACTATGTATATACTTATACCTATTATCTTGTAAGTGATTGAAAAATCAAATAAATAAATAAATAAATAATGCCACACATACTTTACAGTATATGAGTTATATACATGCTTTTGTCCTTTGTCAAATCTGACCTTTTTATATTAATATTGGGTTTATGTTATTTTGTATCTTTTAAGTTTGTTTGTTCCTCTAAGATAAAGTTGACCAGTAAGGTTTATTGCATCCTTAGTTTTCTGGATTTTGTCTGCTCATTCATCACCTCTACTAACATTATCTAAATCTATTTTTAGTTCCTTACTGAATACATAAAGATCAGAGGGTATGAAAGACAGATTACTAGTTAAAACAGGACCATAGTTAGCAGACTCATCAGCAATTTTGTTACTAGCTTAGATGTTGCCATTACTCTGTCAAATATTATGTAGATAAATTATCTGAGCAAGCTTGTCCTCCTGGACGTCATTCTTTGATTTCTGCTTTCTTAACATGGTATTTTGCATCTTTTTCTGTCTTGTCAAATTCCTTGTGACATATGCAGAGAAGCACTTTCATGTTAAGGTGCCATGTTTCTTGTTCTCCTATATTTGCTATATAAATTCATTATCTCTTGCCAAGCTTTAGATCTGAAAGGTTCCTTTGTGTTTTCCATTTTCATTCTAAATCAAATATTAAAATGCAGCAAATGCTTAAATACTTATATATTATACAGTACGTATACATGCATTCAAACTAGGCATGCCACACAGGAAAATAATGACATATAGAAAATTGTATAGTAGCAGCCATATAAATTAGATCTTTATGTTAGACTAAACCTTGGGATATGCTGCACATGCATTATAAGCTAGAGGGAATGTACTATACAAACATTAATTCACTGGTATTCAAATATTTCATGCTGTTCTAAACATAGGGAATGGAGAAAAATGTCTTTTTCAGATTCATTTATTGTCTTAGAAACAACTGTGAGTCATAAACTGTAGATGAATCATGATGATACATCATAATCATCTTCTCACACTTAAGGTTGTTTAAATGGTTCACTGTAAGGAAAGCACTGTGTGCTGAAATAGAAAATGCGGGAAAATCTGGATTTTCATTTGCTACTTCTTGTATGTATGTCTCCAGCATGTGTTAGTTTAAAATGTGTTAGTTTAACTATTTCTTGTATGCCATCTTTTGAAGTGATATTTGAACCTTTGCAACTGAATTGCATTCAAATTGAATCACCATATACTGTATATTGAGGACCAAAAATATGTATCTGTTTAAATTCAAAGTTGTATCTTTTCCTGATTTCTTATGGTAGATGCTTTGTCTCCCAGGAAAATGCATGTTGGTGTTCAGAAGGTCTTAATGAAATGCCTGTGATTGTATTGGGTTGCTATTCAATCAAATGAACCCTTTTCTGGGATTGCAGTTATCATGTGATCCTAGGAAAAGGCTTCTTTACAAAGCCATTGACTAGTACAGCAAATATTTGCAGACAAATTACCCTTAACACTTTGAACTGAAATACTTGTGCATCAAGGCTATGATTTATGTTGGTATTTACATTCAGTTAATAGAGAACTTGGTGTATTCATCGGGAAGAAAGATAATTGAAATGTACATCCAAGAAAATAGAATTGTAAATGTAAGAATAGATGACAAATGTTGTTAGGTGTGAAATTTCTGGAGGAATGTTGTCCATGGGGTTGCAATGGGTCAAACATGACTTCGCAACTAACAACAACCAACAAGTTTAAGTGGATACCTTGATAGACAGACCACTGTTTACATTTTTTATAAATTTTGCATTATCATGCTTTTTTCCAGATGTATTTGTTGTAAGCACTTGAGGCAGATAATGTTTCCTATTTGTGATGAAGAATAAATATATATGGACATTAACTTTAGTTCAGGAAATCTCAAATGGATAGAAATTTATAATGGAGGTCTTTCTGATCCAGTCAGGCCTCTTTA
The DNA here is from genome assembly GCA_004320025.1 of Laticauda laticaudata. Classification (NCBI taxonomy): domain Eukaryota; kingdom Metazoa; phylum Chordata; class Lepidosauria; order Squamata; family Elapidae; genus Laticauda; species Laticauda laticaudata. The sequence continues at coordinate 4,586 of BHFT01064779.1, read as the reverse complement.
TACCATATTAAGTTGGTATTTTTCCAAAATTTATTTGCATAGAAAATAAAGTTGGCAACCAACAAAATTTCCTGAATTGGACCTTTACTCTTACTATTCTTCTTCTCCTCCTAATCTTATGATGCCTCCCTCCTTCTTATAAATTAACTGGGAAATACACCCTACTTTTCTCACTTTAAAGTTAGAAATTATCTTCACAGTTAAAGATCAGGAAAAATAAGCCTACCCAAATATACACCATTGTACTCAAAAAAGACTTTATATTTCTGAAGAATTCTTTCCAAAAGAAAGGGAAAAAAAGAAACAAGATAATTGCCCTTTTCCCCTGCATGTATTCATACAGGTTTTCTAATAAAAACTCTCCTGCCCTCACTGGGAGAAAACCATTACTATTTATAATACTGGAATGAGAGATTACGAGACCAGCAAACTCATTTTTACCTGTGACCACTGCTTTATTAACCCCTACACGGTTCATTGACCCATAACCATTGAGTTCTTATCCTTTGATGTAATTAACCATTGCACGTCTAAAGCAAAGCCTCAAGGAAGAGGAGATCCAACAGTATTATACTTCCTGCATTTCACCTCTTTTCTTTGGTACATAAGTTATTTTTTCTGTAGTTTTAAAGTCTCCCCTTGCTTTTTCTATAATTAGCGATTCAGTGATTTCCATGAGCATACACATGTAGACTATGTATGTATGTATCGATGGATATGGATATGGATATGGATATTAATATATATATATATATATATGGATATAATATCATATATCAGTATATATATAGTATATAATTATAGTATATAATATATTATTAATATATATTATATTATATATTATATATATTGTTTTTTTAGCTTTTCGCGGGTACTTACATGTGTGCTGTTTAGCTTCCTTCGGTTTATTCCACGTCATTGTAGTGCTGTTAAGTTGTAGCAACGTTTCAGCAGAATCCCATCTGCCATCATCAGGCTTCTGTATGGATGTGGGTCTCACAGCTCCTGGTTTCAATATTCGAGGCTGGTCCATTCTGATTGCTAGGAGCCTGGGTCTGTGTTCACTGGACTTGGAGTTTGATTGATTGGTGTTTCTGGTTTTTCTGTCTGTTTTGTGGCTTTGATCGGCTGGCAACACTCTGTTCTTGTGTTGGAGGCTTTCAGTGCAGCTTGGTTGTCGTGTGAAAGGACGGCTTGTGTTCATTAAGCAAGCTAGGTTTCACCTGGGTGCCTGGTGGGGGGGTGTTTGGAGTTAGAGGCATCAGAGGGAGTCTGTCTGTGCTCAGGTGTTTGTCTGTTTTGTGGTGTGGAGATCTTTCTATTTGAGAGTGCAGGTTTCCAAATGATTGACAGTCTGCTGGAATCATCTCTTTCTATTCATGCTGTCAGGTCTTTTTTCAGATCTCTATGGCTTCTCTGATGATTCTGTGGTTGGGTTTTCTATAGTGGCTAGGTTTTAGGCCATTGAAGGTTTTGGTGACCTGTGGTTTTCATTGTGTGGATAGTGAGGAGGTGTTGTTTCCAGCTTTTTACTGCATTTTTGTGTTCATCTAGGCGGGTACTTAATTCTTCTATTGGTCTGTCCAATGTATGTGGCCGGGCATTTCGTATATGCTTTGGTTTTACCAGGTCAATTTTTGTCTTTGGGTTTCTCAGGATGGCTGCTATTTTTTTTGTCTTTTTTTGAAGGCCAGTGTTGATGTGACGCCTGTGTAGTATCTTTACTGATTTTATCTGTAGTACCTCTTTTGTAGGGCAAGCAAGCTGTTCATAGGTCTGTTGGTCTTCTAGGTCTCTGTTATGTCTTGGTCTGTTTTTGTGGATCCAAGTTGGTGATTTTTGTTTTGTGGAAGCCATGGCTGTCAATACTTCAGTAGGGTGCATAGTTCAGTCTTTATATGTGTCTTATCTGCCAGGTGTTTGGTTCTGGTAATTAGTGTTTTCGCCATGGAATTTATCTGTGGCTGGTGGTGGGATTGGGCGTTGAGGTAGCGGTTGGTGTGTGTTTTCTTCTGGTATATGTGTTGTCCCAGTGTGCCATCTGTTCTTTTGTAGATTAGTACATCTGGATTATGGTGTTGTTTGTTTATTTCCATTTCCATGGTTGAACTTTGATTTTTGGTGGTGTGTGCTGTTTTAGGTGGTGTGTAGGAAATTGTTTAGGTTTTTCTTTTCCATGGGGCCCAAATCCAATAATGTGTCATCGATGTATTTAGCCATAGTTTGGGTTTGTGGTTTAGGTGCATTAGCCAGGGTCTCTGATTCGAATTCTTTCCATGAACAGTGGTTTGCAATGAGCGGTGGACAGTGGTTGATCCCAAGTGGGCTCCTTCAATTGCTTGTGTCCTTTGTCCTTTGTTATAAATATATTTGTTAGGCAGTGTTCTGTCAGTTCCATGAGGTCTTTAGCTGGTGGGTCGGTATTTATTTTTGATGATGGTCAAGAGTTTCTTTTATTGGGGACTTGAGTGAATAGTGAAAACCACGTCGAAACTTACAAGCAGATCTTGCTTGTTCCACGTGTAGATCTTTTTGATCATTTCCTAAGAATGGATGAGTTCTCTCTACATATGAAGCTGCCGGGTTTTCTAGCATGGGGCTGTAGTTAGTGTTTTGCTACAGATATTTTAGTTAGGTTTTGTAATGGTGCTCGCTATGGAGCGCTGACTATGGGTTGAGAGGTATGGCCTGCTTGTTGGATTCTCTTTTTGGCCGAGGCCGTATATTTGGGGCATTAGAATCTTTCTCTTGGTGTGCGCAATGATTGTCTGTTGGATTTCTTTGCTTATGTGGCTGTTATAATTTTTCTTCTTGGTTAGTTCTTTCTCGATACACTGTGGTTGTCTATGGTATATAGGTTTGTATGTTGGAGTCTTGGAGTAGGTCTGTCAATTTATGGTTCATAGTCTTTTCTGTCCATTAACTACTGTGGGCATTTCCTTTGTTTGCTGGGAGTATATTATGCTGTTATCATTTTTGCAGGGTTTGTAGTGCTGCTGAATTCATTCTTTTTGGCAAATTATTTTTGGTGGTTTCGTTGTGCATAAAGATAGATAGAAGAGTAAACCTGGTGTCTTATTCTGTCAGCTTCATCTGTATTTAATTTGGTTAGGCTGGATTCTACTGCACATATGATGGCAACTTTGCACCCCTAGCATTTACTTTCAGAGAACTTTAGCCAAGAAGCTATCAATTCCTTTTATATTGAGGAATTATGTCAATTCCTTTTATATTATAAATGTGGTCATATCAGACGTGCACAGCTAAGTTATGGAATATATGCATCTCAGATTTATTTCATTTTAGCTATAGAAAGGAATGCAGTAAAGTGTTACTTAATTTTCCCACCATTATTTTGGTTTGGCTTTAGCAGTGTATGACTAGATGCCCGACTGTTTTGCTTCTAGAAACATCAAAATATCTCTTGAATGATAATTTGGAGATGGATTCACTTCATGCTAATATATAAAATTCATTTAATTTAATGACAAATATCTCAAAATAAATAGTTATGAATTCTTGTTCATTTTAGGCTTTATTGAAAAGTCAGTGGCCATATTTGTTGATAGAGTCTTTCACATATTAAAAGAATAAAGGAATCAAGAGACTCACATTTAGTAATATATTGAACACTGTAGGTCTCTTTAAAAAACTGGCTTCCAAAATCAGTTTTGCTTCATTCAGAAAGCTAGTATTTCAGTACAAAAATAATATTTCAATAATTTTCATTTTACTACAATCTGTATGTATTATGAACAGATTATCTTCATGAACCCAAATAGTTAAAGCTCGTTAAAAATAATAAATTCCAGTCAAATGTTAATATTTAGATAATGAAGGCTAAAATAAAACATGTCATCCTTTAATGTTTTGATTATATAATAGAGAGCCATTACTAATTTCTCATCACCTCTATTACCTATGGTATTTTCTTGCATCTATTGTCATCAAAAACATTCTTGATTTGTTGTCTGTATTAAGCCATTCAGGGAAGCCATAGACCTGTCATTTTGGTCATAACCTTAATCTGTTTTCTCACCTTGGAATTAATGTACTGTCTATTCATGTAGACTGAGCTTATTCAGAAGCTGAAGTATTGGGCTGAAGAGAAAAAAAATGGACAAGACAGGGGTAAGGATACAGCACAAAGGTCTTTTTTAAAAATAATTCTACTAATATGAATTATATAAACCACATATAATGTCATACATAGAAAAGCCTATTAAGAATGCTTAATTACATAATATTTATAAAATATCTCCTAACTTTTTATTGTTAAAATTTATTAAGCTTTAGTTTACTAAAGTTGTGGGTTACCGATATATATTTCAATGCTTTGATGAGTTTAAGATCAATCTACATACATGTTCCTCCAATGGTGCATGCATAAAACATACATATGGAGTATTATGCTGATTTTAGAAAACTGCAGACTGATATTGAGTTGATTGATGTTGATCCTGTGAACTGGATGTGCAGGAAAAATATATTTCACAAAAATTAACAATAGAAATCAAATTTAGCAACCCATGGAGGTCTGGATTTGGAGTTACACTCAAAATTAAAGTGGAAAAAAACAGTACAGG
>BHFT01064774.1:0-16431 GCA_004320025.1 Laticauda laticaudata | reverse complement strand
GCCGCGGCTTGAGCCAATGTTCCGTTTCTCAACTACTGTAACTAATAAAGACTTTGTTGTTGGAACCCGGTCTACCTTGCGTTTTTCCGGACAGAACAATATATTTAAGAGATTTAGTTTTAGATTACCTTATTGAGCTAAATGACAGGAGGAGGAATTCTCTTTAAGTCCACAAGTCTTAAAGCTGTCAAGTTTGAAGACCTCTGCACTATAAAGTAGAATTCAATAGAGTTACTGACCTGGGATAGAAGCTGTTTTTCAGCCTATTTGTCCTTGTTTTTATTATCCTGTACTGTCTGCCAGATGGTAATAGTTCAAAAAANTTTTTCAGCCTATTTGTCCTTGTTTTTATTATCCTGTACTGTCTGCCAGATGGTAATAGTTCAAAAAAAGGGTGCCCTGGATGAGATGGATCAAAGTAGTTGCTTGACAACTTGCTTCAAATTCTTGAGATGGAGTAATTTTGTCGAGCTGAACATCTGGTGAATTCCAAGCACAGGATAAGATGTGAAAAATGCAAACACTTTTCAAGGTGATTCACACAAATGGGTTATGATTTAGAGAAGATTTCATGTGTCCAGATCTAAAACAAGACCTGAGAGTGGTAATCTGATCTTACTAATAAATCTTCATATAGCTGGATAAATATCTAAAAAACAGTGATCATGCCATTTCATAATTTATTTTTTACTTTATTTGTATGCTGCCTATTCCTTCAAAATTTTGGGTAGAAACAATAAAAAAGAAGTCAAAGAACTAAAAAGAGTTAAAAACAATATACAAACCCACAGAGGGCATTATGTTACTTGGCTGGATATTGCAGGGTTGTGAACATTTGTTGTTCAGTGGATTCTTGAAGATTTTATGGTTGGAATGGGTACCTCTCCACAATTATATCCAGTTTGTTTTCATCATTTAGTCCTTTATTAACATGATATTTGTACAGTATACCTAGTGTTGTGTTATGATCCTTTGACCCTGGTGTGTGTTATGATCCTTTGACTCCTGGTAACTCTATGGACAAGTTCATGCAGTTTCCTTGGCAACATTTGCAAGTGACTGATCCAAAGACACTCAGCTGGCTTAATGCTTAAGAGGGACTAGAACTCGGGTTTCCCAATACTTATTTTTTCATCTTTAACCATATGCTATTTTTTCTCATAGCATATTTAAGGTGATACAGAACCAATTGTTTTGGGATCATTTTGGCATCACAGTGATCCAGCCATTCCAGGACTGAAATGAACTTCTGTTGTCCAAATAAAATCTCTAGAACCTACTTCTCGTTCAAACAATTATTTTTTTTTTGGGGGGGGGGGGGGNGGGGGGGGGGGGGACTAAATGCTGACAGGAATGGGAAGATTCACATGGCCTTAAGAGGAATAAAACACTCCAGAGTGTTCCAGAAAGTTCTAATCCCAGAAGAGTATGCTTGTACATACCTAGTATAATTTCTCATTGCTGTCATGTTATGGAAGTGCAAGTGAAAAAAAGTATAGCTATGTTAAACTCACAGATAATAAATGTCTAGGGAATAAAGAGCCTTAATACTGGCAGGTTTTAATGATATTCTTGCCAAACATTTGTATTTTTTGTCATAGTATTATAGCCTAAAAATAGTTTCCTTAGGAAAGACTGAAAATCAAAACAATAAATGCCTCCTTTATCTTGGAAATATATTCCCAAATCATATTCTGCCTTACTTCAATAAACAGCATTAGCAAATGATTTTTTCAAGGTGGTTTAAGTTTAAACTACTGAATTGGGATCAAAATCCACAGAGGGAAAAATGCAAATACAGCTAGAATCTGAATCCCACATGTTCTATTTTAATCATTTGAAGTATACTCTCTACTTATGGATTTAGGCTTGACTTAGAGTTCTTTGATGTTACCTAAATGGCCTACATCTGGATGGAAAGCAATTTCCCCTCCAGTGTCTCTTTTCCATATACAGATTTTTGGAAAAAGCATATGAAGAGAATGTTAAAACCAGGAAAGCAGGTGGGTGGGAGGGAGGGAAGGAGGGCCAAGCAAATGTGCCAATGAGGCTTCAGAGCAAGATTCAGAATCCATGCACTAACTCAGTAATCTACTATATTTAGCAAACCATTATGCCTTTGACATAGTTTACCACAAAATTCTCCAACATACATTGCACTGAAATAAACAGAAATATAGTATGTGGTGTGTAATATATAGTAGTATTACCATATCTTTGTGCCTGGGAAAATAGATTCACCCCCTCCTCTCTGTGGCAGCCCCTCAAATATTGGAAGACCGCTATCATGTCTCCCCTGGTCCTTCTCTTCACTAGTCTAGCCATGCCCAGTTCCTGTAACTGTTCCTCATATATTTTAGTCTCCAGATGGTCTGTGCATCATCTTTATTCAATCAAGCTTAGCCTTTCAGATAGATTGGAATGGCAACTCAAAGGTGTACCAGTTAGCTTAAAAATTCTGGCAGCTGTCATTCCAAATTATTGTAGACAAGGGTATTTAGTTCGTAGCTATGCTTGTTTCTCAGAACTGAGCACACGAAAGAATAAAGATGAATAGATCTTAGCTCCCCATATTGCCACGCCCACACGCAGTTTGGCAAAGGGAAAATAAATCCTGATATATCACGTGACGACAGTGATGATGCAACTTTGACATCCCTGCTCTTGAAGATGAGCAGACAGAGCCCGAGGGGAGGGGTCAAATGTGTTATCAGTCTCCACTCTCTTCATGGCCTTAAGAAATCTTAAGTCCAGCCCATCTTGATATCTGTTGACACTTATATACCACCATTTTTTTGGTCACAGTTAATAGGTCGTATTCTTGTAGAGAGCATTAGCTTGCAATAAATCTTTATATAAGAGCTATGGTGGCGCAGTGGTTTGAATGCAGTACTGATCATCGGCTGATTACCGGCTGCCAGTAGTTTGGCAGTTCAGGTCTCACTCGCTCAAGGTTGACTCAGCCTTCCATCCTTCTGAAGTTGATAAATTGAGGACCCAGATTGTTGGCAGCCATATGCTGACTCTAACCACATAGAGAGGGTTGTAAGCACTGTGAAGTGATATATAAGTCTAAGTGCTGTTGATATATTTATTTGAGCTGCCTGGACTTCTGGTTTTCCTGCACGTGAAAGTCACATTCCTATTCTGGGCTCAGGTTTCTTTTATCTGACCATTGCCTTCACAGCAGCTCTTCCTCTATCTCTTCTACACTCTGGGATTATATGGAGCATCCTGAGACTAGTTTGCCTTCTAATATTTAGAAGGCAAACACTTAGATTATATACCACTTCTTTACAGCCCTCTCTAAGCAGTTTACAGAGTCAGCATGCTGCCCCCAATAATTTGGGTCCTCATTTTACCCATCTTGGAAGGATGGAAGGCTGAGTCAACCTGGAACCTGGTGAGATTCAAATTGCGGGCAGCTGGCAGGCAGCAGATGTAGCCTGCAGCACTGCATTCTAACCACTGTGCCACCAAGGCTCTTAGTAACCATTGCACTACTGCAGTTCTTTGGTTGTTTTATGACATGCATTCATGTATCCACTTTGTGATTGACAAAATCTATATAACAGCACGAAGTGCATGAAGTGAAAAAAATGTGTGAAAAAAATGATTCAGGCAACATCCATCTAGTAGTATGCTAAACTGAATATCTTTGACTGCTCCTGCTACTCTTAATTTTCTCTACTATCACCATCACTCTGAGCCTGTTCCCAGTACTAGTTCCTTTGATATTATTTAATATATAAAACAATTGAAATGTAAAATTTGGGACAGATATTAAAAGGCTATTGCTTTGTATATGCGTAATGTTTTTATTATTTTTTATTTATTTATATTTTATATGGCTAAACTGCCTATCTCCCTCAAAGAGGGGCTCTTATTGAGTGATGAAAATGAAATGTGTATCCAGATGTTTCTCCTGCCCCGTTGCAAGTATTTTTTTTGTAGAGGGAAGATGTTTTTAACCAGTACAGAAGGGCATTGTATGCAACAGTTATTTTGATATCTTCCTACTTTTAAACACTTCTTTCTTTCTTTCTTTCTTTCTTTCTTTCTTTCTTTCTTTCTTTCTTTCTTTCTTTCTTTCTTTCTTTCTGTTAACTTAATGAAACAGATGTTAGTAAACATGAAAAATAAAACAACCCTCCTGATAAATCTTATAAGAGATAACAAAAGCCTCCCACAAGTACTTTTGCTGCTACTACAGCTGCTACTCTGCTTTTTCTCTGCAGAGTCAGAGTCAGGGCTAAATTGGGATGACAGTGGTTTTCAAAAAAACTGCAAACAGCAGATATAGACCTACCAAATTGGATGTGTGCTTTTCTGCTATGATAACAAAATTCAGATTTATTCCCTTTAAAAAGAAATAATAATAAATAAATGAGAAAACAGCATCAACATAAACTCAAAGCACAGACTTGATGGACCACTAGGTCTTTTTCTGCCATCGGTTTTCTGTGTTTCAATATAACAACCTAGAGGTCTCTTGTATGTAGTTCTGTGAGATAACACCTTTTAATCTGCTAAATAAAAATAACAATCCAAACTTTTATGTGGGACATTAGATTTTGATTGCTATTGCATGTTTTTACCTGATTCTGGTGGTTTTACTTTGATGAAACAGAAATATATATTTTTATGTTCCATTTTGGATTTCTATTGCTATGTGTAGCTATGAAGAAATTCTGTTTTCCTTATCCATTCCAAGTTATCTTATTTCCCATAAGCTGAAATATTGTATTTTTGGTATATTGTTATTAATAACAGGTATTTCTTTTATGAATTTTCAGAAGAATATATCTTTTAATGAGGGTATCTTCATTTAAAGCCTTAAAGAACTCTTGAGAATTGTTGAGGGAGAAATGCTGAAATAATGGTATTAATATTGTAAATGTGTCAAAGACCCTGTTTCCTGGCTTTATTGCTAACTGGCTAAATATCTCAGATGCTATGTATGTTTTTTAATTGCAAACCACCCAGAATCATTGACTGAGATGGGCAACTAAAGAGATTGAATAAATAAATAAACCTAATTAATTCGATATGATTCAATCCTGTGCCTTCCAAAAATTGGCAAATTGCAATCATACCAGGAAATCTAATTAAGCAAAATATTTCATGTTGTTTTTTAACATACATTTAAATTTAAAGTTTTGTACCATAAGTTGGAACTGATCAGTTTTTTTATTCTTAAAAGTCCAGGAGAAGTCCAGCATTAAGTAATTATCTCATTTACAGACTACCAGCATAAGGGTTTATCATAACACTGGACAGAACAAATCATTCTGTGTTAAAACACCGGCTTTCACACATTCCCATATACAGGTAGTCCTTGACTTAAGAGGACAATAAAACCCAATATTTCCATTGCTAAGCAAGACAGTTGTTAAGTGAGTTTTGTCCTACTTACAACCTTTTTTGCTACAGTTGTTAAATGAATCATTGTCCAACTATTTACAAAGTCGGCATTACTATTACCCTTCTTATCACTCCTTATCACCCATACCCTCCCACTTGTGACTGTATGACTGTAACTTTGTCACTTGCATCCTTACAATTTATATTGATTTATATATATTATATTATATATATTGTTTCCTAATATGATTTGATTGTTTATTGTACTCTATGACTATTATGAAGTGTTGTACCTGATGATTCTTGACTCTTGATGAATGTATCTTTTCTTTTATGTACACTGAAAGCATTTGCACCAAGACAAATTCCTTGTGTGTCCAATCACACTTGGCCAATAAACTATTCTATTCTATTCTATTCTATTCTATTCTATTCTATTCTATTCTATTGCAGTTGTTAAGTAAATCATGCAGTTATTAAGCAATCTGATTTCCTCATTGACTGTTTGTGGAAAGCCACTGGGAAGGTTACAAATGGTGATTATATGACCCAGGGAGTGCAACTGTCATAAATACATGTCAGTTTCCAGCACCCAAATTTTAATGGTATGACCTTGAGAATACTACAAGGGACATAAGTATGAAAAATGGTCATAAGTCACATTTTTTCAGTGCTTCTATAGCTTCAAACAGTCACTAAACAAATAATTGTAAGTCAGGGACTATCTATACACATTAAGCTTGTGACTAAATGGGAAGCTGCATGATGTAAGTCAGGGGTGTCAAACTCATGTCGGCATGGCAGCATCACAAGATGTATCTGGACTTTTTTCCCCTTTGCTAAACTGGGCATGAGCGTGGCTTGCACGTGACATATCTGGCCTGTGGGTTGGGAGTTTGGCAGCTCTAATGTAAGTGAACTAAATGCATGCTTTTGTGTGAGTGTGTATCTTCCATGAACAGCATTAAAACCAGTCACCTTCCTTATTACTTTGTTCCAATTTGCTTGGATTTCTTTAAAAAAAAGTTTTTATGCAATGATAAAAGACACCACAAAATTCATTAAAAGAAATTGAATTCCTGGAATTTATCTGCTCCAAACTGTACAATTTATCTGATGCTATTTATTTTTTTTTGCCCAATAATGAATACATCATGTTTGCTCTTCGTTATGCAGTGGTCATTTTTAGCCTTTTAGTTAGTGGAAAAGATTTGAACAATTCAAATAAAATTTGTAACCCTCAGCAGATTATATTGTTTACTTTAAACCACTTAAAGCTGTGCTGTAGCTAAAACAGTCAAAATTTAGATGTTCATTTAATGTACAGGTACTGAAACAATAAGTGAGTTGTAATCCATGTGCGATAGATGGGAGTATATAGTAGGTCTTGTTGAATTGATTTTGTGGAGATATCCCTTGTTGAGCAATAAATACTGCTTTTTTTTGCTTGTTATCAAGACTGTAGTTTGATGGTAGTTAGGATGGTTTACGAGCAGCATGGGATTGATGGGATGTAAGTAGTAGTTTTCATTGTCTGCAAACAGAGCCTGGATTGAAGTATCTTCAGCCTTTTTGCAGATCAAAGGAATGAATGTTTGTAACTTCTAATCTAACTCTGGAAAATAGGTTGAAAGTTGTTGAGAGAAAAGAGAGTGAATTCATCTATCTTTTTAAAAACTCATAAGGAAGAAAAGGATTGAATGGTTATTCTGAAATAGTTTTTCACCACTGTTTCTCAACCTTGGCTACTTTAAAAAGTGTGGTTTTCAATTCCCAGAATTCCCCAGCCAGCATGCTGTCTGGGGAATTCTAGGAACTGAACACCACATATATTAAAGTTGCCAAGGTTGTGAAACATTGATCTACCCTATTTACAATTTTAAGGTGATGATTGAGATAAAGAAGGTACATGTGCTTCCAGATGGAACATTACTAACAATTCTACAGCAATAGCATTATGCATCAATCTGGATTTTCCCCCTAAGCCATTTTTTTCCTGAAAAGAAAGATTACAGAAAACATGAGATTTTACAAATGAAAATGATTCCTTTAGTTGCCCATCCCATCAACAAAAGTCCCATGGCTTTTTCTGAGGAGGCAATATATTTTTTGCCCCTATTACGAGGCATCTATTTAGGAATGCTGATGAACTGCAACAAGTCAGCAGGTATTTATTTCTATTCTAAAGAAATATTGTTTAGATTTATTGTCCTAGGTTCTGCAATAGTTCCTGGCTCTACATTATGAACAGCTACCTAAATTAAGTAAAAGGTACACATTAAAGCATGACAATCCTTGACAATAAGGGACTGTAAATGTAACAATGTGGGGGGCAGAAAACCCCACCCCTCAAATAGTTTAATTTTTAATTTAAAAAATTAAAAAGCAGGAATGGGAAACATAAGTTTGATTTAGCAAAACTTGTCAGCTTTTGGGAAACTTTGGAAAAATGTATACTGTAATACAATTAAAACAGTTTGGAAGTTTCAGGTTAAGAGTTAATCCTAAAATGCCACTGAGTTTTCCCAATAATGGAATCTTTCCTAACTTTTTTCTTTATGGCTATTGGGAGGCAAAATATATGTTTAGTATAGATTTTTGTTTCTAACATTCAGTCTTCCAGACATGCAGATGGATGCATAACCTTAGTGGTGTTGGAAAGAGGGAATCTTTTGCTAATGTTATAACCTCGGGTGAATGAAAGAACATGGTACAGTTTTCTTTTTGTCTTGAATCCAAGTCCTGGCTGAAACAGCTCTCATAATTAGAAGCTTCTTAGCAGCTGCGGATAACCTTGAAACTTGCACTGAATCCTTTTTATTACCCTTGGCTCTCCACTGCACTGTAAATAATGTCTCATTAAAAAATGAAAAGCTTTGTCTTCCAGCATTAACTTTACAAAAAGGTTACACTCTACATCCTGAAATGTATCTCTGGCTGAACCCAGTCCTTCTCCTTCCCTCTGCTCCACTTAAAAAAATAGAGGAATTTGTCAAAAAAACGCTTTTTGTAGAATGGCTGTATTCGGCTTAACTGCAGTCAGCACCAATACTTAAGAACAGTAACGTTTGGGGGGGGGGGGAATTAGAAAGTGATTGAAATAANGGGGGGGGGGGGAATTAGAAAGTGATTGAAATAAGAGTGAAGAGGAAATATTTATTCAGGAAAAAGTGCAAGTCTCCAACGGCTGAGCACATGTTGGAACATATTGTAAGTGAGTCATTGTTGCTCGTTACCACTTGCTTCCAGGGAGTAAAAAAACCTAACCAGCCCTGCACATTTTCAAATTGTCCTTTTCTTCAAGTATGATAGATGAACCTTGCTTGGAGAAATTGTATAATTGCTTGTTAACTATTGCATATAATCAAAAGGGGGGAATATTTTTTATAAGTTCCTACATTCCTGAGTACTATACAGCCATTTTTTAAATTCACACAAAAGGCTGTCTTGGATTACATCAAAAGCCCACCTAATCTGGCCCTCTGTTGCCACATGAGTGACCAGATCATTGTGCAAATAACAGAGATACAGGAAAGTCCTTCTCTAATGATCAAGTACTAACTGAGGAGTGCAACCAGTACTGAAGATAATGTATCTCCAGCATAACTTAAATAATCTTATTATGCAAAGGAACCTACAAATAGAGTGCTGTAAATACAGCTAGTTCTTGAGTGACAGCCATTCATTTAGAAATTCAAAGATACAATAGCACTGTCAGGTGATCAAAATTCAGGTGCTTGGCAACCAGCATGTATTTACAATGATTAAAAGTGTCCCTGTTAACATGTGATTGAGATTTGGGTGCTTAGCAACTTGCCTGTAGTTTTAATCGTTGCACGATTGCCATTTACAATCTTCCTAACAAGCAAAGTCAGTGGGGAAGTTGCATTCACTTAAGGACCGCATGATTCCCATAAGAACTGTAGTGACTCACTTAACGTCCATGTCAAAAAAAAGGTTGTAAAATTGGATGACTCATGTAGCAACCCCCCTTGCTTGGCAACAGAAATTCTGCTCCTAATTGTGGCCATAAGTTGAGTACTACCTGTATATACCAATCCTTCTTTCAGCTACCAAGTTTGTTTATGATAGTGACCAAGGCTTGGCTACAAGTCCCTTTTTGTTTCTGCTATCACTTTACAACAGGTCTGTAAAACATACCACTCACAAGCCATGTGTGAACCACCGAGCAGCCTTGTGTAGCCCACCAATGTTACCCCTCCTTTTAGTGCCTTCTAACTTTCAGAACTGTTTCATCATCATCTTTCTGGTACAAATAGGTCTCCTTCAGGATAATTCTTGTGCAGGCTTGGGCAAGTCTCAATTTTGGAGCCCTATAGAACTTGCCAACCAGGCACTGTGGTCTTTCAGGCATTAGATTAAATCCTTTTTCTTTTGTGTTTTTCATGAGCTGAAAAATTATCAGTTTTATTTCGCACCTGTGGTTTGCAAGGTATGGTTGGTAGACCTGTTAGAACCTGTCGTAGAAATTTATATCCTCTCATAGATGAATTCAAGTAGTTTTATTAGAGTTTGCTTTATTTGAACATTACAATTTGGGATTAATTTCATAACTTGGTCCTGTTCTTCCAAATATTTGCAGGGAATTATCTCTTTGGAAACATACACTCATCAAACAATAATATAACAATAGAAACAATGTTTTAATGGAAAGAAAAACAAAGAGGTAAATGAGGGGATTTTTAAAAGATACTTTGTTATTTCATTTTTCAGGATAGAATAAAAGCACACTATTTTAGAACATTTTCAAAAAGTTTTTACTATGCTATTTCAATGTTATTTGGCCCAATAAACCTGTTCTGTTCTATTCCATCCCATTGTTTAAACTTTAGATAGAGTAGAATAGAATAGAATAGAATAGAATAGAATAGAATAGAATAGAATAGAATAGAATTGAATTCTTTATTGGCCAAGTGTGTTGGACACACAAGGAATTTGTCTTGGTACAAATACTCTCAGTATATATAAAAGAAAAGATACATTCGTCAAGAGTCAAGAATCATAAGGTCCAACACTTTATAATAGTCATAGGATACAATAAGTGATCAAATCATACAAGGAGACAGTCAATATAAATTGCAAGGATACAAGCGACTGTTAACGATACAAGCTATTTTATCAATCAGAATATAAACTGAGTAACTCCAGTCTGTTCAAAATCCGTTTTTAATCAGACAAGTTTAGAGCAAAAATAATGGTGAATCATTATAACCTTTCTTCCCTGCTTACTGTAGTTGAGTAGCTTGAGATTTTTCAAAGCAGGGACAAAAGATTACAAATAAATTTTTGAAACTTGGCCACTAACTCCTACAGTACAGCATAATTTACAGATTTGGATTAACTGTAGCAGAACATGAAATTCAGGGATTAATCTGTGTTTTGCAGTTTCCTGGGTGGCATAGAATTCTGCATGTATTTCCTGTGAAATATCTGTTGTGTCCCAAAGTTGTTTCGCTATATCTGGCTTACTGACGCTCCATCAAGTTATATTCTGTATTACTATATGCATAATAGCAGAGATTGTTACAGGTATTACAATGTAGGACCTCCCACAGTGCCAATTTTGTTGGAACTTAAACACCAAACTTTATATTATAAATTAATAAAAAAGAGCAAAACGTAATAATAGCAGTGATAGTAATATCACTCATTGTCAATGAAAAGAAAAAAAGAGAATTTTATATATGGAGAACTTAGCACAAATTATATTGGAGGCTAACAATACAATCAAATAAGAAGCAATATATCATTATGGAAATGTAACAGTGTTCCATTCAGTCAAGAAAAGATTAACTGTTGAAGAACAGCATGCTAAATTCAATCATACAAAGATAAAACAGGAGATTTCAAAGTTGTAAGGGAAGGGAGTAGATAGGTTCAAGAAGATATTCACTTTATTTAGTGGTCAGCTGTGACTAGAAAAGGCAAAAAGAGAAAAATAGAGACCCTCTTGCCATAATATTGAGAAAGTCAATATTTTTAAGTGTCCTGACACAGCAAAGAAAGAGAGAAATTTACAAGATATAGCAGGGGTGTCAAACTGGATTTCTTCAAGGGCCGCATTAGCATTGTAGTTCTCCTCTGTGGGGCGATGGCAGGGGGATGCCTCCAGCAGCTGGCCAAAACGGGGTGCGGCAGGATCCACATGAGGCTCCCCTGTGCCTCATTTTTGCCCTCCATGGCCTCCTGCAGCACTCTGCCAGCCGAAGCGGGCTGCATGGCCTGGTTTTGGCTCGTTTTTCAGCCCAGTTTTTGGCCCGTTTTCAGCTGGCAGAGTGCTGCAGGAGGCCATGGAGTATGAAAATGACACACACACACACACACCCCGCAGGCAGCCTGTTCTGGGTATACAGTATATAGTTAGTTTGGGAATGAGAGCTGTCCCCTTAAGGGAATGCTTCATGGGAAATGTAATTAATGCCTCTTGGGAGATGTAGTTCATGTCACGTGGTCACATCTGTAATCTGATTGGTCACTGAATTGTCCTCTGGTTGGGCTGAGGGAGTTTTGGGCATTCTTACCTGGACCCCAGCATCGTGCTAGAGTCCTCCTTATTGCCTGGGGCAAGAAACAGCCCATTTTAGCCACAGAGGCACTGCGGGCTGGTCCCTTGATATTTCCCCATGGGCCGGATTTAAGCACCCCTGAAATATAGCATACCTCCATGGGTCTCAAAGACTGAGAATTCTCCAATGGTTGGAAAATAGGAAGTCTCCATTAGTATCCGCTCAGCAAATACTCTTTGGATGGATTAGTTCAATATGCTTCTTCTTTTTATGAAATCACTAGGGCTAGGAATTCAAAGCATTTTAAAAAGTATCCATTCTCATTTATTAGTGTGAAAGTTTATACTCATATTCCTCAGAGGTACTTTACAGTCCCTGACAATGTTTCCAAAGTTAGGAAGGCAATCTGTTGAAAGGTTTATAAGGCCATCCTGTTTTATCCATCTCAAAAGAATGTTTTTTCTTTTATGAATAATTACAGGTTGTCCTCAACTTATGACTATTCATTCAGTGACTATTCAAAGTTACAATGGTGCTGTAAAAGTGGGTTTGTGACCCATGCCCAAAGTTGCAGCTGTTGCAATGCCTCCATTCAGCACCTCCATGATCATATGATCAAAATGTTCGCTTTTGGCAACCTGTCTCAATTATAACCCACCCAGCTCACCTATCCTCCTCCATCTAACCCCTTTTGGCCATGTTACACCAAAGCTGGAGCTGAGCAGCTCTCAGGGATAGCACCAAGCCTGGAGCTGAAGTAAGAGGCCTGGGGATCTCAGCAGTCTCAGCCAACTGCCACTTGCCACTAGACCTCTATTTCAGCCGAGCAAGGCTGCCACTGAGAAATGCCATATACCATTAGCCTTAACTGCCTCATGGCATTTTTCAAGCTGAACCCCCCTTTCCTAAGCCATGCATAGCCTTCTTGTGAACCTCCCAAAAACTTCTGGTCTTCCCCAGGTCTTGCGAGAACAGGCACACAATTTGAAGATAGGCAGGAGTCCCATTCTCACAGTGTTTTAGAAGGCCTCATTCTCCAAATTGTGTGTGCCATTCCTTTTCTAAATAGTATGCCTATTCTCATGAGCTGAGAAGACCAAAGCATCTCGAGAATGGGACACACGGCTTGGGGGAAGGAATGAGTGTAGGGAGAGAATACTTTAACTACCGTGTTTCTCCCAAAAGATGACCCACCTTGAAAAGAAGCCCTATCACACTTTTGAATGAATGTAATCAAATTAACCCCCACCCATAAAATTAGCTCTAATTAAGACCCCATCCATCCTGGGGTTTAGGGTTTAGAGGCACACAGGTAAAAATAATCTAGGAGGTGGGTGAGTGGAGCTGCCCCACTTACCAGGCCTCGCCTTCTTCTGCAGCCACTTCTTCTGTGGCCACTTGACACCAGTTACACACATCACACCGGCCTCCATTTTGCCTTTAGATGCTTGCTGGAAGCTCTGTTATCGGCTGCAGATGCCTTCCGGCAGGCATGTGAAGGCAAAATGGAGGTTGGGATGATGCGAGCGAGTGGTGGCAAGCAGCCGCAAGAAGAAGTGAACCAGAAAAAGGCTCCTACTAGGCGGGGCTGTCGGCGCCAGCACCGCCAGTGAGTCAGGAATTAGATCCCTCCAAAAAGAAGGCCTAGCAATTTGGGGGGCGGGGTCAAAGGAAAATAAGACCAGGCCTTCTTTTTGGAGAAACAGGGTACTAGCAGGTAATTTTAAAAATATGTTCTTTGTAGAACACCATATTGCATCATTAGTGGCATTTTGTTTCATCCCAGTCTTTCTGATACACGCTCTCTGTAGATAATGAACTTTTGTTTATACAGAATTTCTGGGTGCTGGGAGCAACCTTTTACCCCAAAGGGTATCAGTCAGGCTGTTGTCTTCGTGTTTTTATTATCAGAAGCTAAAAGGACTAAGCAACAAAAGTACTATTGTCTACAGGGCAGCGCTTTATCCATCTATCTGAACTGTTCTGGCAGATGTGGCAGAGGAAAAAGAATCAGGCAAGGCTACATTCTCTAAGGGACAGCAGTAACATAAATGGACTGCTCGCTGTCTGAAAAGGTAATGTTTCCTTATTGAATTTTTTTAAAGTTTTCCCTTCACATTTTGCTGTAATTGGGAGGGAGGCAATCATTTTAGGAAGCAGAATCTTCACTTCATCTGGGCTAATAACTTCTCGTTTTGCAAACCTCCATGCAAGTAAGAGCCTAACCAAGGTAGGTTATTCAAAGGGTCTTAATACAAAGTAGGATCTTATCTTGGGCAAACTGGTAAGATGACTCTTGACTGTGTTTCTTAATTCAAAAGTGTCAGTATGAAAAACATAGGGCTGTCCTCTTCTGAATTATTTCCTGATACATTATCTAAATTGGTTGGATCAGGGGTATCAAACTGGCAGCCTCAGGCTGGATGTGCCATGCTCAGGCCACGCCCTTCCCAGCTCCACAGATGGGGAAAATGCAAAACATCATGTGATAGCAACATGACACCCCCAGTTTGACACCCATGGGTTAGATGGTATATTTTTAAATATATGTCAGCTGTTGAAAAGATGAATCCTAGCTCAGAATAACCTACAAATGCAACCATGATTAATGTAATGAAACAAAAATTCCTTAAGGATTAGCAGTAATTGGCCACACTGCATGTCACTGATACAGCTTATGCTATAGAAGAACAATGAAGAGGAAGTTTGTTCCTAGCCAGCGACAGATTAGGATATTTCTTCCAAGAGATTGTGTTTTACAGTTTCTGTTCCAGAATATAGCAGGTACCCTTGTTTCAGATTTTGAAATATTTCAGATAAAATATTAGAAACTCAGCAGAGATTGCTACCTTTTTATGAAGAGTTCTGTGATAATTTTGTTTCCTGACAAAGTTGTTGTGAAGTCTGAAACTGGCAGGCATGGCTTTCATTTGCTGCTAGCAAAAAATCTGTATTGTGTGTCTAGCACTACCTCTTCCAGATTGTAACTAGATACATTTTGTGTTGTTTTACATTTCAGGCAGCTGTTCTTGATGTACAGCCAAAGAGTACATGCTCATATGCGTAACAGCTAGACAGAAATGAGAGTTGCATTAAGCCTGGCTGCCTTAGCCTCACACAAAAGAATTAACAGCATTAACTATTTAAACACAAAATCATAATCTGAAAGTGGCAAATATTTCGTTTCTAATTGTTTTAGAGAAGCTTTGGTTTAGAACAGCATAATCTGGCAATCCTGGATGGATTCATTTCACAGCAATTTAGAAACAATTTTCTAAATATTGTTAATAGTTCTTTTTTGGAGCAAATCCTCCTCCCCTGAAAAATAGTTTCCTTGGGACAATTGCTGGATTAGATTTTTATTTTCCTTTTCTTTCTTTTCTTTTTACTTTAAAGCTGCAAACTTTCCCTTTCTCTTAAAAATCCAAATCTATTTACAGAATAAATAAATATCCATTAAGTTATTATAGCTACTGCAGAATGATGATAAATGGTTCCCTGAGAATTCTGTAAGAGGCAGCTCTGCAGACGCTTTCACTCCTAGGAAGAACTAGAAAGACAAAGAGAGCTCATGATCAGAGAAAATCTGTGAAAAATCTAGTGCTGGAAACATAGCCATGTATTCATTAATGCCAAGAATGTGGACTCCTTGAGATTCTGCTGCCCCACCTGGTTCACCATGTCCCTGGCAAGGGCTTCCAAAAAGCTTAAGATTAGATACCAGAATTCTCTGTCCTGCTCTTTTTTTTTCATGCCTTTGTGAAGTTGTGCTTGATTTTTTAGGTTGACAAAAGCTTGTTATGCTGCTCCTTCCCCACCCCCTCCAAAAAAAGAAAAAACCCAGCAGAGAAAATCTGTCCTGCTACTGCATACCTTTTCTTTTGCTTACCAGCAGGAGTGAACATAAAGCAAACAAACAAAAAACCTCACACACTCATATTCAACTCATTAACCCTTTCCTGAAACACAACATGTTTAGAACTTTTAAAGCAGGATATTGTGCTCTTTGATCCTTTTCTGAGTCTGTAGCTCATGAATGGAAATTATTTGCAAGCTTCTTTGGACTTCAGGGAGGCAGCTCTTCCAATTTTCCAGTCCATCATTATTCTGAAGCTTATGTTCAGAATCTGGTCTAATGTACTGAGATACATATAACACAATTTTCATCAGGTTTACTCAGATATAAGCTCTTTTGTATGAATGGTTTTGTTTTTGGAATGGATACTTCTAATTACAGCTCAAAGTTTGAACTCTACCTGGATTTGTACTGCTAAACTCATCGGGTCACAGTAAATCAGCATTTGACTTTGCAATGCTTCTTTTCTTTATTGTTGAAATAATTACAGCCACCCCTGTTTACATTTGGGATTAAGGGGAAGGCATCTCAAATAAAACTTACTGACTTCCAGAAGCATATGTTCTTAAGCCCATGTCCCACTGTACCAACGGATGCAAAGAGGATTTAAAACGGACAAAAAAGCTTGCCATCTGTTGGAAAACGCGATGCATCCGTTGTGTACTCACTGCATACGTGTTTCAT
>BHFT01064773.1:0-15005 GCA_004320025.1 Laticauda laticaudata | reverse complement strand
TTTTGAAGATGGGAATGACTGTGGCTAGTGACCATAGTTTTGGCAAGGAGCTGGTCCTGAAAGATTTTTCAAAGATTTTGCTTAGAGATTCAGCTATGGCAATGGATAGCTTTTTAAAGAAGTAAGCACATATTCTGTCCAGTCCAACAGATAGGGATGGTTTTAGATTGCATAGTGTCTTTTCAACATTCCCTTCTGTAAGATCGATTATTCCACTCAATAAAATTATTCCACTCAAAAAAAAATTTTCTAAGACTTGATAAACAAATCTTTAATTCATGAAAGACTACTTGATTATTGAAGATGACTTGTTTGGACAATCTTTTGTTGCTGTACTTGTTTTGTTTTTGTTGAAGGCAGCTTTCCCTTGGGAGGTTACTACAGAGCTCCATCTCAAAGAAAGCAGAGGTGGAAAGGGTGGATTCAGGTAGCAGGACAAATCTCCAAAAATAGATCCTTTCCTGCATTTTGATACCTTTTCCTCTTTCTGAAATTCACATTTCTCTTTCTAGGTAGAACATCTCTATTTCCAAATAACAGATAATATTGTGTTTGATAGAAGACTTTGAAATTGGGTAAAATATAGTGAAATTAACCCTACAGTTAGTTTCCATGCAGGTCGTCCTTGATTTTTGTCCACAGTTGGGATCAGAATTTTCATGACCAAGAAAGGTGGTTGTTAAGTGACTCATGCCCAATTTTATGACCCTTTTTTCCATGACTGTTAAGTGAATCATGTAACTGTTAATCAAATCTGTATTCTCCCACTGATTTTGCTTGTCAGAAGCTGCCTGGGAATGCCCCAAATGGTGATCATATTACCTGCAACCCTCATAAATACATGCCAAATGACAAGTGCCCAAATTTTGAGCATGTTTGCAAACTTCTTGTAAGTGCGAGGAGTTGTAAGTCATTTTGTCAGTGCCAATCATTTGAATAGTCACTAAAATTGTTGTAAGTTGAAGACTATCTATGGAAGCTCCTTGGAGCAAGACACCAATATACGATAGATGTGGAAACAACTTTTAAAACTGGGTATGCATTGTGTCTGCTGTTATGCGTAAGTGTCTTCAAATCAGTGTTGACTCCTGGCAACTGTCTAGACTAGATCTTGCAGCTTTTTTGGCAAGGTTTTAAGAAATGGTCACTTAGCTGCCTCTATACCAAAGCCTGGACTAGAATCATGGTCTCTTGATTTCTAGGCTGGGATCTTAACAACTAGGTCAAATTGTCTCTCTGTCTACTTGTAACCATTCTCAATAGTTCAGGTTTTCTTGTCTTCCTTGACCCATTTGTCAGGTTGAAAATTTCTATATTTAATTTGTTGGTGTCTGGTCTGATAGAAATAATTAAGATTTAGCTTCTCATTAGAAGATGAAAGCAAAGGAATACTTTGTAGAAAGCATCAGATGCAAAAACCACATAAATTGAACTTCAAAAATATTTTGCAATATGCAATAATGTATAGCAACCAAAGATTTTAATTTTAACATGAGTGCTCTGCTTGCATTTCAAATGCTTTTGATCAAAGATATCAAACTCAATTTCACTGAGGGCCACATCAGGATTGTGTTTGACTGCGGGGGCCATGGGGGCCATGGCCAAGGTAGGCATGGCCAGTTCAATGTCTGTTTTCAACTGCGATGACCTCCTATGCAGCCCTCTGCCAGTGAAAATGAAGCTCTAGAGGGCCACGTGCATAGCCAAGTTGTTTTCACTGGCAGAAAGTTACAGGAGGTTGTCACAACTGAAAATGGTTCTTTGTTTTCACTGGTAGAGGCATCATGGGCCAATCTTTCACTGCTTCCAGGGTAGCCCCACAGGCCAAATCTAAGCACCCATGGGCCTTGAGTTTGACATCCCTGCTTTAGATACTCACTTTTTTGCTTTGTTCCTTGCACTTGGTAAAATTGTTTGCCTGCGCATTCAGTGATTCCAGGTCCTGTGTGAATTAAGCTAAGCATATATAGATAGTCCTCGACTTATAATTACTATTGGGTCCAGAATTTACATCGTTAAACAAAGTGGTGGTTAAGTGAATCATCCCAATTTTACTCTTTTTTAAAATGGTTGTTGAGCAAGTCACTGCAGTTGTTAAGTGAATTATGCAAATGGCAATCAAATAACCCTGGGATATGTGATTGTTGCAGTGGTGGGATTCCAAATTTTTTACTACTGGTTCTGTGGATGTGGCTTGGTAGGCATGGTGTGATGGTGGGTGTGGCAAGGGAAGAATACTGCAAAATCTCCATTCCCTCTCCACCTCACTAACCTGCTTTCCAGTTCTGTTCTCCTGTGCAGGGCAACAAAATAAGACCCAGCCGATCAGCTGGGGCCAGTCAGAGGTGGTTCTTGCCAGTTCTCTGAACTACTCAGAATTTCCACTACCGGTTCTGCAGAACTGGTCAGTACCTGCTAAATACCCCCTCTGGATTGCTGGTTTCCAAGATCACAAATTTTGAACATGTAACTGGAGAATACTGCAACTGTGGTAGTTGCAAGGATATGTGTAAGACATTTTTTCATTGTCATCATAGCTTTGAAGAGTCACTAAAACAAATGGTTCTAAATCAAGGATTACCAGTAGTTTGTATCTTACCATTTTTACTTGCAAAGCTGTTAATCAGAGATCAGATCTGCTTTTCTTTATACCCAATGTTCCTGTTTTGCTTTTCCTATATAAACTTTGTGATCTTTTAAATAAAGTTTAAAGAATGTTTTGAAGAAAAGTTTAATCAATATGAAACAGCATATGATTAGCTGAGCTGATGGAATGTTTTGAAGAACAGAAATGAATGGTGGGTATAATTAGTGGGTTGGCATAAGATAGTTTTTTTAAAATAATGTTTTATTGAATTTTTTTCCATTTATACATAATACCAATAGTTATTAAACAGCGTTGTGACATTATATATGCGTTTATGTGTCCTATCAAAACTTATAATGCATAATACTTTCATATCCTCTTATTTATTATATACATTATTTACATTTTCTATGTTTATATCTATTATCTATTCAAATAAACCATGGTTTACATATTGCATTGTATTCTGTGTCTGTTTTCCCTTTTAATTCCACAGTTAATTTATCCATTTCCACACACTCTAAAATTTTTTTGATTATTAAGCCTCAGGTGACATAGAGTTTTACTTCCAGTACTGAGCATATTAATTTCTCGCTGCTGTTAATACATGTAATACAAGATATTTTATCTTTCTATTATAGATTTTTAAATTATTCCTAAGAGGAATAATTCCGGGACAAAATCAATTTTGTTTTTAGTTAACTCTTCTAACCATGTTTGAATTATTTTCCAGTATTTTTTTGCTTTGGGGCATGTCCACCAAGAATGAAAAAAGGTATCTCGTTGTTGTCCATACTTCCAACAATTTGGTTTAAGTCTTGAATGTGTCAAATACCAACGAAAGAATATTTTATGTTGGTTTTCCTTATATTCCTCCAATTTTGTTGTTTTATAATTCACGTTCCAAATCTTCTCCCATTCTTCCAGATCAATAGTATGTCAAATGTTCCTACCCCATGCTATCACCATTCCTTTCACAATTTCTTCCACTCTTTCAAATTCTAATGGCATAAGATAGTTTTATCTGGCATTTCTTTTCCCTGTATCTTAATGGGTATTAATGTTTCCAGATTGCTGGTTCCTACTCCTTTTTCTGTGTTATATATAATGTGTGCATCTTCTTTAATATTATATAAGTGGTAAAAAGTAAAGGTTTCCCCTATCGAATCATGCTCAATTCTAGGAGGTGGTGCTCGTCTGTTTCTTGGCCAAATGAGTTAGCATTGTCCAAAGATAGTTTCCCTGGTCATGTGGCTAGTATGGCTAAGGAGCATGGAATACTCTTACCTTCCCACCAAAGTGGTATTTTCATGCTCAGTCAGAGCCTAAATCTGTGGGGGAAGATGTGGTGGAATCTAAGCCAACGGTGATTGAGGGGTGGCTTTGTTGGCTTTGGAGGAAAATGGGAAAAGGTAGGGCCAGTTAGGCCAAGGCATTTCAGGATTAGAACAGCTTGTAGACAGGGAGGAATAGGGGCAAGATGAACATGAGAGACAGAGCTCATGCGATGAGCAAGGACCACTTGCTCCTGATCTGAAAACACAGAGAATGGAGAGAAGGCAAAAACAGCGCAGACTGAGCAGGAAACTCAGGAGAAGGGTGCCCTACCAATCTTCACAAGGCACACTTGGGGAATGAGGCTTAAGGAGATGCTATGGGGAGGACATTTGTCGGGAACAAACACTGAGTTCCTGAAGTGTTGAGTGCCAACATTTGAACTTTCCAAGAGTCCTTGCATTATTTCTGGTTTTCTGGACTAATTACCTGGATACTTGCTTCCTAAACTCCTTGATTTGCCCTGCTGGATTTTTTATGTGCAGCCTTGATGTACAGAGCAAGGGCTAGACTATTTGCAGCCAGAGGCTGCTCGAGATGTGTGTATGGGTTTGTCATCACTTGCTCTGGAACTTGCCAGCAATGTGGGAGAATTTGGGAAAATGTGGAGAAATAAAGGGCAGTTTGAACTGCCAGCTGCTTGTGTAATTTCTATGCCGTGTCCTGGGTTATCACAGGTACCTATCAGGGGTGGGATTCAAATTTCTTAACAACCAGTTCTGTAGGCATGGCCTAATTTGTGGCTGTGGTTTGGTGGTTATATGACTGGCTGGGCATGGCTAGGTGGGTCATGTGACTGGGATGGGCATGACTCCGGTGGTCATGTGACTGGCAAACCAAATATAAACAATCCTCGCTTAATAGCCAGTGTTTAGCAAGTGTTCTATATTTACGACTGACCTTCCCAGAACTACTTGACCTGTTTTTTGTGTGTTTTGACAGCCATGCACACCACCACACACCAACACCAACACACACACACACACACACACACACACACTTATGACCAGTTACAACATCCCACACAGTCTTGTGACTGAGGTTTTCTATGTTTTTTGCCAATTTCCAACAATTCCTTCTGGTTTCCGGTTTAAAAATGCCCATGAGGAAAACGGACTTGTTTAACAACCTCAGTATTTGCTTAATGACCATGAGGATTTCACTTAATACCATGGTGTTTGCCTAAGCCGGGTCTGCAATGTATAAACACTCAAGCGACATTTTTCTAATATTCTTTTATATTATATATATGTTGTATGTATATGTATGTATTTATGTATGTATGTGTGTATGGTATTCAGCTTTGTTTGGTATTTTCCCACATCATTATTTACCGAACATAATACACAAACAAAGCTGAACCGATTACCATACATATAGATACCTGTTGAAAACTTAAGAAAATCATATAACATATATAATATATATATAAAGTTGCTTACAACTTTAAAAGCACAAACTTAAATGACGTGGGAAAATACCCGAAAAAAACTGAATACCAGATATATAAATATCCACGAAAGCGCTTAGAGAATAAATTTATATATATATATATATATCTATATAATTATATACTATATATATATACCTACTATTAATATATATATATATATAGTATATATTATATATAACTAATCTCTCTTTCTTCTCTCTCTTCATCTCTTTTTCTTTCTCCCTTTTTTCTTTCTCTCTCATCTCTCTCTCATTCTCTCCTCCTGTCTTCTCTTTCTGTCTTGTCTCTTCTCTTCGGCTCCCTTCTGTCCTCTCTCTTTTCCTCCCTCTCTCTTTCTCTATCTCTTTCTCTTTTTTTTCTTCCCGTCTCTCTTTCTCTGTCTCTGTATGTGTCTCTTGTGTTCTCATCTCTTAAATGCATGAAAATGCCCAGGCTCTCACAAGAAATTGTATTCTGAAGTGTTTTTCAAGCTAAGCACCTTTAAGACGACTTGCATGGTACCTTCATGATTCCCAATGATTCACCAGGCAGCATGAGACCTATTCAATTTGATTTCTCCCAAGTCTCGATAACATTAAAAGGATATTACTAACTCTAAAGATACTGAGCATTGCTATCTCTGTATTGAATTGTTTTAATAAGATTCTGCTTGGACAGAACCATCAAGGCCTTTCTATTGGATTGCCCCTTGTACAAGGCTCTGATTTAATAATGTCTCCTCCTCACCAGGAGTGGGATTCTTACCAGTTCGCACCTATTCCTCTAGAATGTGTGTTAACATTCTAAGCAGTTCAGAGAACCATTTGTTAGAAAGAAATTACTGGCTAATCCTGTAAGGAAGGCAGGAAGGAAACATTCTGGTGTTGCTTACAGAAACTGCCTCTCTGTTAACCCTTATTAACCCTTATTCTTGGCAGGACTAGACTTCCTGTCTCAGGAACTCTGGAGTTTTTTTCCCCTCCTTTGTTGGTACTTTGCCTGTGTGGAATGACCATTCAAAGTTACAATGGCACTGAAAAAGGTGACTTATGACATTTTTCACACTTACGACTATTGCAGCATCCCCAGTCATGAGAGGCCCGGCAAGGAGATGCGTGCCTCAATGTGAGTGATGTTGAGCTGGCCATGCCCAGCCAATAACATGACCACCAAGCCATGTCCACTCACATGACCACTAAGCCAAGCCCACCAACTAAGCCACACCCACAGAACCAGTTGTTAAAAAATTTGATTCCCACCCCTGCTTCTCACTAAAGGCATGGATTGACTTCAAATGATGTTACCTATTTTCTACTGGTGGATTAATTTATAAAATATAAACTGTCCTTCATCACAAGGACACAGCTTTAAAGAATAAAGTCCTCTCCCCTCAAAATCTCTTCCAGGATGGCTGTTCCTAGTCCATTAAAATGTTTTAGAGTTAGTGCTGTATTAAATTTAGAGATAGGTATTTGGTTTAATTATATTAGTAGTGTAAAGCAGCAGAGACTGACTACTGAAAAGCATACCTAGGAAGGCCAGCAAATCTAATTGCATATCTACCCACCTAACATAATTTTAAGGCTGGGTATTACCTGTTTACAGCCCATCATAAGCACTACATCCCATGAAAAGCCTAACATAGCAATTTCCAATGAATTAGTCAATTAAATAATGTTAAACTACTTTTCCTCCAACAATTTGGGCTGAAGCAGAATTAAACCATATCTGCTCCTTTTTTGTCTGAATGGATTTTATAGGAAGGAGGCTTAATTTCATATCCACATACACCAGCAACTTCCCATTCAAACTACCTCATTCAGAAAGCATGGAGGAGGTAGTCAGCAATAGCAAAACTAACTCAATATCTTCCAAATGGGATAGGCACAGACCCCAGGGGCTGAGGGAGAGAGAGAAAGGGATACTTGGTCCAGGCTACTTTAAAATGCTTTAAAGCCTGGGTTCAGCTTCAGCAACACATCCTTGAAGTTCTTCTCTTTGTAGCACTGAGCTCCTTGGCTTTTGAAGTCCAGCACTCTTGGATTTCAAGAGTGCTCGGCAGCTGGAGAAGCAGCACTGGATTTTAAAAGGCAAGCAGCTCAGTGCTACATGAAGTGCCAGGAAGCCAGTGAATTAGTCAATTAACTAATAATCTTAAACTACTTTCTCTCCAACAATCTGTGCTGAAGCAGAATTAAACCTTATCTGCTCCTTTGTTTTCTGAATGGATTTTATAGTAAGGAAGCTTGATTTCACACACACACACCCCAGCCATTTCCCATTCAATCTACCTCATTTAGAGGACATAATCATAATCATGGAGGACATAATCAGCAACAGCAAAACTAACTCAATATCTTCCAAATGGGATAGGCACAGGGGGAGAGGGGAGGAGAGAAAGGGATTCTTGCTCCAGGCTTAAAGCCCGGCAGCTCCAACAACATATCTTCAGCCTCATCAGAGGCAAATGGCTGGGAGGAGAAGGGATGGGGCCAGCTAGAGACATGATCTACCAGTTCTTTGAACTGACAGAATCTTAACATCCTGTTCTATAGAATTAGTAGGAACCGGTAGAATCCCATCCCGGTACCTATTAATCTACTTGCATTTGCATGCTTTTAAACTGCTAGATGGACAGGAGCTGAGGCATATAATGGAAACTCATTCCATTGCATAGTGCTCAGGTCTCGAACCAGGCTATCGGCTTTCCAATAAGCTCAGCATCTTTAATTGCCTCTCTGCCCTCTGTAGTATATAGGTGGATGAGTCAATTAATGAGTTTTTAAAAATTGCCCTCCAATTCTGGCTTCTCATACCATTGTAAAGCCTCTGTCAGATTTCACTTGCATTTTGTTCCTTGTTTTACTTTGTAAATCTTTGTCTCTGAAAATTCAGCTCACCATGTTTGCTCTCCTGTTTATCATGAAAGTATTCAATAAAGGAAAGGAGATCAGAGGCAGATGATTGTTTTACAAATATTGGTGGCAAATTTTAATTTACCTCTGTATAGTATGGTATAACAAATAGGATCCCCTGATTTCCTAGGGGTAGGAAATTATTGTCCATCCAAGATTCCGAATTTCAGGGAAAGTGTTGATCAGTCTTCAAACTGTTGTCATGAAAATAATGCTACAATTAGGTCAGTATTTTGTGGTTTCAACCACAAACTTGAGATTAAACAAGCAAATATAATGAAAGCTTTGAATCAAGAGACAAAAACCACAGGAAATATTTCTAAGAATCAAAAACACAATTTCTCACAGCTTAAAATGAAATAAAGAGCAAAATATATTGTTGGTACATTTTTTTTTACTTAAGATATTAAGAACTCTTGTGTGTGCTGAAGTCTTTTTGACGTAGCATGGAATAATTAGAAATGCATAAAATAATAGGTGACATCATTTTTCAAGATAAGCAAATGTTAGATTGCTAAATTAGCTTTCTGATGAATCTTAAGATAAAAAGTTCTCGTCTTTGCAATGTATGCTTTGTACACATTTCAATGCTTGCATGATCAATTTAATGCATTCTATTTTATGTACTTTTACATCTTTATAATATACTTTGAGCAACATATAAGTTTGTCTTTTCACTTCATTTACTGATTCTTTAATATGCAGATAGAATACATTATAGTATGTGAGACACACAAGGTTTATCTTTGTGATTTATTATTTTTTCAGTTAATCTTGGGAATTTAACCCTAAACACATTGGGGTAAGTTTTAAATTTTCTGGAAAAGAAAAGCCTGCAAAAATTTAAAATGGCTATTGGTATGCAGAATATATTACTCTGACCATGGCAACCTATGGGTAATAAAAAGAATTTAGTAGAAAAGATTCCACTGGAGTTCGGTGGCATATAAATTTAAATAAAGAAATGCTTTCTTTTTTAAAAAGTTTGTCATATATTTTCAAAGCACACTTGATATATTTTTAGAAAAAGATAATACCAATCATATGAAAGCTACAGAGAATAAAACAATAGGGGACTGTCAACCCAATATGAAATATCACAGAAGTAACATATTTCAATGTATTGGTAGTTTCTTTTTTTTTCATAAAGCTTCAAGTTTCAACAAAAGATAAAGTATAAGGAACTCCTGCCCTCCCAAAAAAGGAAAAATCAGAAATAGGACACAATTAGAACTGCACAAAAATAATTAGTAAAAAGAATGTTTTGATTTGCTTTGTTTCAATTAATATCATACTGTAAAATTAACAATAATGCCTAATATTTCTATCATCAAAAATAGTTCCAAATATTAAATCTAAGTATTAATGTTTCATTTCTTTCCAGATCAAGCAAAAAGTCCAGAAGTGATTTCCAAGTAGAAATTCTTTAATCAAAAATGTCAAGTTTGCCATCTCAGCCAAATTCAATTTCAACATTCATTCTTCCATTTTAGGAATAGCAGTAGTACTTTGACATATAGCATATGACATATAGCAATAGCAACAAGACTTACATATTGCTTTACAGCCCTCTTTAAGCAGTTTACAGAGTCAGCATATTGCCCCAGCAATCTGGGTTCTCATTTTACCAACCTCACAAAGATGGAAGGTTAAGTCAACCTTGAACCATTCAAGATCGAACTGCTGGCAGTGAGCAGTGAGTAAGCCTGCAATACTGCATTCCAACCACTGTGTGACAATGGCTCTTTACAAGTAATTTGTAAGTTTTTGTGTATACAAATATCCTGCTGCTATTGTCAAATATAGAAACAAAGTCCCATGCTTTCTCTTACTCTGTTTATCAAACCTACAAGGAAAACCTTTGACTTCTATTGTACATTTATTTTAAGAATTTTCTGATTTAAAGTATCTATCTAATCTCAATGTTTCTTAAGATTCTTAAACATTTATCAAATATTTTAAAAGTATCTTTGTGTTGTTTGCATTTCCAACATATATGTGATACTTCCTCATACCTATCTAATAATGTATAAGATATTGAATACCACAGTTCATCATGTGTAAAAATTCTCAACCAAATTATAATTCAGTGTAATTTTCAATCTTTACTCCACATATTCTTCCATTGATCAAGCATTGTATCTAAAAAAATTACCTATTTAATCATTCAGTCCTTAATGTATTCATCTTCCATATTCATTTTCAATAAAAGTTTATCCATCTCAGTGATGACTTGCTCATCCTTAGTACACAAATCCAGTTCAAAATCAGTTTTCTCTTTTACAATATCATTTTTGTTTTCATTTACTTGAAGGAGAACCTAAATTAAAAACAAGAAAAGAATTGGAAATCGAAGGCCATATTTGTCAATGGTTCTCTTATGCTCAATTTGCAGAAAGATTTAATCTGAATAAGAAGAATTATGGTTTTGTTAGTGTATTTTCTTCATCATCAGAAATCTTATTGAAGACCTTCTTCTAATTCAGTATATTTCTATCCTATTGATTGTTCTATCCTCCATGAGTACTGTTAAAAGCACTTTTTGCAGCTTGGATTTGTAAACAATTGGCTGGTTCTGCTAGTGACATCAGCACCCTTCCTTGGCCAGCTGTCAAGAACTGGATTTCCCCTGGAGGCTCAGTGTACAATGAACATGACACATGTGCAGCTTCCAGCAGCTTCACAATGAAGGAATGCAGATTTGTGAATTTGCAACTGTTTGCTTTGCACAGCCATCAGCTGCAGACTTAACAGCTTATCTTCTTGTCAGCAATGCAAAAGAAAAATGAGCATAGAAGAGGAATGGTTCACAGCTCCTATGAGGATTGTTTGTTTGAAAGCCATTTTAATATCTGGTATTAAGGGTTTGTTTGGAGATGGAAGAAACAACCAATGAATTCACTTGAAGCATTCTAGCATCAGTTGATAAACATCCTATCAACATTTATTGCACATTATATGTATTGATTTGTCTGTCTTTGAGAAAGTTCTTTGTATCAAGATGAAAAAGTATTTTAAATAAAATATATTCTTATTGTTGGGTGTTTCTCAGGTCTTTATTTGTAGTCATTACTAGGCTAGGTAATATAATTGGTGACATTAACTCTCATGATAAAAAACATCAGCAAGAAGACAGTAAAGTTCAGAGAGCACCAAGAATCAACAGTTTAACCCTGAGTTACAACAATATTCTCTTCTTTTGAGATTTGTTCTCAGTGGCAATATGAACAGCAGCAGAGTTCTTATAATTTGATCTGTGACTGGGAAGTACTATGAATGACCACTAAACATTATCTGTGACACTGTAAAATATGGCACTCATTGCCATGAGGTCCCTAAAATATGATAGTTTAAGAATTGTATCAAGAGCTGAGCAATAAGCAGGAATATGAGTCTACTTTAAACTGCGAACATTTGGACTAGACTAAGCCAGTCATAAAATATTCTTAGGTTCTACAGGTTCTTGTTCCTTGTAGGCAGGGGTGGAATTCACATTTTTTAACAACCAGTTCTGTTGGTGTGGCTTAGTTGGTGGGCATGGCTTAGTTGGTGGGCGTGGCTTGGTGGTCATGTTAGTGGCTGGGACTGACCAACTCAGTATCACTCACATCGAGGCACGCATCTCCTCACCTGGCCTCCCATGACTGTGGGGATGTTGCAACAGTCATAATTGTGAAAAATGGTCATACGTCACTTTTTTCAGTGCCATCGTAACTTTGAATGGTCACTCCACACAAGCAAAGTACCAGCAAAGGAGGGGAAAAAAATGCCAGAGAAGTTCCAGAGACAGGAAGTGTAGTCCTGCCAAGAATGCAGTAAGGGTTAACAGAGAGGCAGTTTCTGTAAGCAACACCAGAATGTTTCCTTCCTGCCTTCATGACAGGATTAGGCCAGTAATTTCTTCTAACAACTGGTTCTCCGAACTGTTTATAATGTTAACAACCGGTTCTAGCAAATAGGTGCAAACTGGTAGAATACCACCCCTGCTTGTGGGCCACAGGTAGGAACCTAACCTGCCAAGGATCTTGTTTGCCTCGATTATGTTCCTGTACATTTCCCTTACCTAGAATTTGTTGTTCAACTCTAGTATAAGAAAATTGTATGTGATTTTATGTTTTTTACTTCTTTCCACAATTAAATAAGGCAATATTAATTGTATATGTTCTACTTGGCATTACAATTACTTCCCAATCACTGAAATATGTATATTTCACCAGGGAAACAATGTAAACTATGTGTGCATAGCTTGTCTTAACAAGGTTAAACCAAGGTTAATTATCATATGTGGATCTGGTAATATGTCACTGCCTTTGGATTCTTCTACAAAAACTAAATGAGAGTTCTTTCAGCAGACCATTGTAGTATCTTTAATCTTATTTTTAGTTGCTGTAGAAAAATTACATTATGGATAAAGTTCTGAATCACAGTATACAAGAGACTGACCAACAGAAATTCTGACCTAATCCCACTTCAAACTAAGACATGGATTTGGGATCTCATTTCTCTTTCTGTTTGTTTTCCCACCATTCTCAGGAAGATCTGTTTAAACATGTAGAACCTATTTATTGTTTATATTCCTATCCCATTCATCTCCAAAGGACATGCAACAGTATATTAATTAGACTCAGCAGAAATGTTGTGCATTGGCAGACTCCTTCCGAAGTCCCACATATCTTCTGCAGACAGATATGTTTATTTCATGAAAGACATGGAAACGTGTGCTTCTGGCAATAAGGCTGCCCCAAAAGTTTCTGCATCTTGATCAGATCAAATCTGCAATCAGAGTGGAGAAAATGAGGAAAAAGTTTAAAAATTAGATACAGATGCCCTATTGGATCCATCCATTCAACCCAACCCTTCAATAATGTATGAACCAGTTTTTGCAAAGCTCTTACAACTCCTATCTCTTTTATGCATTTTTGGAGCTGACTCTAACTGAAACACTGAATTCCAATTTCTTGGCATTTTTAATCATTTTTGGATATTTTGATTCCCAACAAGTTTAACTGGAATAGGTGCAATGCAAATTAAAAAGAAAACAATCCATCTTCTATTAGAAAAAAAAAAAACTCAGAAAATTCTTATTCAGTCTAAATTGTGGAATTACCTCTGCCTGCTATAACATTCAGATATTTGAAAGTATTAAATATAACCCCAGCTATCCTCAAAGTAGCATTTTCATAATTCTCTCATCTATGTGGCACTAGACTGGATATGATTAGTATAAAAGGCTACAAGCATACTATGAGATGATAGCATCTCATTGCTCTTTGTTCTTGGCTCTTTATGTGTTTTATTGTTTGTTATGTAAACATCTGATTTTCCTCCAAGAGTCCACGGCATTATACATGTTACTTTTTCTTTCAATTTTTATAGTAATAATCTGACAGGGTATAATGGGCTGCCTGAACATTACCCTTTGAATTTCTATTGCTGAAGGTGGACTTGAATTTGAGTTTTACTGGATCTTGTCTAATACTTTGAATTCTACATTACATGCAAGGAGATGTGTGTGTGTGTGTGTGTGTATCCTTATAGCTATCTTTTTTTTTGCCAGATTGCCCTCCTACACAGGAAGAACCAATAACAATTTATAGATAGAAGAAATAAACAAAGGGAATCTCTGATACAGCACTTGAAGAAAACATTCAGTTAATTTTCCAGCAAATGCAAGGTTGTAGGCCACTTTTGCTGAGCCCAAAATAGATATTAATCTCAGAATTAAATGCAGAATTTGCCTACAACTCATCAGGGATCTCAATTCCATAAAAGTGACCTATCTCATATTTAGAGATATGTGACAATGCACAATATTTTATTCATTTCTAATATTTCATTTTAAAGATAAAATTAAAATAAGCAATAATAGTTTATTCTTATTCTACTCATTGCTTATTGCAACAGAAGAAAATGTGTAAAATAATATAGACCTCTGATAGATTGGAGAATGGTGGCAAAATTAAATACATAGGTTTAGGGTTTTTTTTTTTATCTTTCCCTTTTCCTTTCTGATAAGGCTTGGGTATTATATATTGCTGCATGAAAATAACCTATGGTAGACTAGGGCTCTAGCAATATAAAATCAGCAAGAACAAAAGGAGTAAGATTTTGCATTATATTTTAGGCATAAACAAGTATTTCAATATTTAAAGACATTTATTTTTCCATAAATAGCTTTATGAGTCTTTTGGCTTGTAAAACAATGGGAAACAAGTCTTTGTAGAGAAAAAGTAGGCAAGAAAAAAAGGTCATCTCTTCATTAGGCAGCTTCTTGCTTCTTCTTCACCTCCTATTAAAAACAAAATATTTTGACCTACAGAGTAAAGCCTGTTGCACAGGACATGTCTTTACTGGAGTATCCCAATATCTGTAAGGCTGCTGTGTAATTGGAGATTCAAATTGATTTTTGCCTTTAAGTTCACTGATTTTCTAATATCCCTCACACTTTTTTTTTTTTTTTTTCAGGGAATGTGCAGGGANTTTTTTTTTTTTTTTTTGCAGGGAATGTGCAGGGAATGTACATTAAGAGCAATGTTAGTGTAGTGTCGAAATTATCAGGTTAGAAATCCAAAGACCAGGAGTTCTAGTCCCACTTTTTGAAAAACACCTCAGCCATGAAAACTAACTGTGTGACATTGGGCCAGTCCCTCTCTCTTAAGGCCCGGTCCCACTGCACTTATGGATGCAAAGAGGATGTAAAACGTTAAAAAAAGCTTCCCATCCATTGGAAAATGCT
>BHFT01064770.1:0-22906 GCA_004320025.1 Laticauda laticaudata | reverse complement strand
AAGGAGCCGCTGGGCACGCCAACCCCGGCTACTCCAGCGGGGATGAAAAAGGGGAACCCTCCCAAGGGAACGACGCGGCGGCGGCGGCGGCGGCGGCGGGGGACGCGGAGGACCAGCCGCTCCTGAGGGGGATTTTTGAGGTCAAGAAGAAGAGCTGCGACGTGGTGCTGAGCGCCCAGAGGCTTAGATGGAGCCCTATCACGCCTGAGAGCCCGCTAGGTGAGGGCTGCGCCTCTCTGTCAGGGTGTGAGTGAGAGGAGAGAGTTATAACGTCCCCTCCCTCTCCTTCTCCCTGTCTCTTCTCCCCCCCCGTTCCCCTCCCCACAACCCGGCACAAAATTCCCAGCGACTAGATTTAGCGCGACATAAGTTGCCAGCCTTCTTCGTCCTGGCTGATTTTAATGAAGGCTGAACTTCCTCTTCCCTGCCTCAGAAGGACAGGTAGTCCTCAACTTGCCACCGTTCGCGCCACACCGTTGCTAAGGGAAACCCTGCAGCTGTTAAATTAGTCACATGGTCGTGAAGTGAATCTGGGTTCCCCACTGACTTTGAAGGCCACCAAAGGCGATCACGTGACTCTGGGACACTGCAACCGTCGTCATACATGTGAGGCAGTCATTGAGCATCCAAATTTAAATCGTGTGACCACAGGGGGTTGCTCCAATGGTCGTTACGGGTGAAAAAAACGGTCCTAACTCGCTTTTTTCCAGTGATTTGGTAACTTCGAATGGTCACTGAATGAACTGTTGTAAGTGGACTACATTGTAGGCATTGTTGTGTCTTAGTTTTCTCGCCAGCCCCTTTTTGAGGAATGGGGAGGGGGGGTGGGCATTAGTAGCAGCAAAGCTGAAGGAAAGTTTGGTTAACCCATGTTTGCCAGGGATGGGCTGTCTAGAATGTAAAGTTGGATATAGCATAGGGTACTCTCATTGCCTAAACCTTCAAAAAAAAAAAAAAAGGATGGCAGATTAGTGGTTGAAAGAAAAAAACATTGTTCCATTTTTCTGTAGAGGGAATAGGTGTCCCTTGCATTTGCTGTGGTAGGCAAGGTTGATGCAAATCATGCTGTTCTTCTTGCCTAATGCCAAGGTCTGTGTGGTTGGAGCTGATCATGAAATGCAGGGTTTACTCCTGGAATAGGAAGATGCAAATTTTCATCTTTTTCACCATTTGGAGCTTTGGAAACTTGGACCTTTTCAATAGGAGATGGTTTATTTATTTTACAGCATTTCTAGGCCACCCAGTTCTCAATGGGTGTTGGGAGGCAAATAAAACAGCAGCACAATACACTAAAATTATGGTGAACACATCATGGCACCCCACTTCAGTTCAGAACAGAGTTTGTGGCAGTCCTCGATCTTGTATTTCTTAGTAGCTTGATGGGGGAGGGGGGAATAAGTGCTTTGGTAACCTAATTCCCAGAATATGTCTGCATAGAACTGAGATAAGTAATAGAGTGTCATTATGGGAAACTGCCAACTTATTCTGCAGGGTTGATAGAGTAGTAGAGGAAAGCCCATGGAGACATGCCACATGATGCCCTTAGCCAGAGTCAGGAATTCAGAGAGTTGGTGAAATCAAAGCAAATCAGGCTCTAACCACAAGCTCCACCCCTAGCAAGGGAGTGACTGTGTGTACCATTCAAAATAAACAAATGGGGCTCTGTATGGAAGGAATTTACACATGGAAGTCTGCATGCAATCCACAATCTTGTGTTACTAAGATTCTGTTAAAATTCCTGTCATGTGAGCGGACTTCCATTTGCATGATGTAGGCTTTTTCTCCATTATTCTTGATAAACAACATCAGAATATAGAGTAAACTTGTATCTTCAAATTTTAAAAATAATAGCAGTAAATTCATTTTCATGGAAACAAGGTTCTTCCCATTAAAGATACTTTAGAATATTAAAATATTTAAAATAATGCCCCTGATTATCTTGCATTGTGGTTGTTGGGCCATATTTTATATGTGTTAATGTCGTATCCAAAATACTGTAATGTCAAAAAACCTATATATTGAAATTAAAATAGTAAAATGATAGCTATCTTTGTTGACTTAGTCAGCATTGCGACTTATAGGCAAATCAAATACAGTTTACATAATTTAGAATGTGCTGAACTTTTTATATATTTTTAGCTTTTGCTAAATAAACTCTAGTAGTCTTTTGAGTTATTTTTATGTTCTTATGAACTGTTCTGTTGAAACAAATGTGTTACATTACCTCTGTGCTTGATACATACATTACCCCAGCCCTGTACCATAAGGGTCTGGGATTATAATAGACACCAGCTGATTTTATGATAGCATCAGATTTCTTTCACATATGTTTGTTTTGTCCAGATGAACTCAAAGAACATCTGTTACTTTTGTGGTGGTATCTGCTGCTTCCTTTCAGTATTTGACCTTTTGGTTAATTATAGCTAACAATCTGCAAAATGTTCAGTATTTTTCTCCTATGAGTTTCTTTGGGGAGGGGCAGAAATGAATTTTACTAACCTTAAATATGCTAACACTTGCATATTTAATATTTAATCATACAGACTTTTAAAATTGAAAATATCCAAAGTATCAGAAATTAGGATTATGTACACTTTAGAAAAAATAAAGAAGCTTTTCAGACCTTCTATGAGCATAGCATTCATTAAAGTAGCCCACAGTTTGAATGGTGTTTGTGTACAATAGATGCAGATGCTTTAAAAGCTGACTCATTAAAGGAAACTCTTAAATCAGTATCATTTTTTTTTCCAAAATTCCATAGAAATCTGATACTGGGCTACTTTAAAGAACAGAGGGAGGTAGCCTGAAATATGTTTCAATAATTTTTGTAATGTACACAGCTTTAAAGAGAATATTATATTTTTCCATTTTTAAATTACTTTTAAGACTATAAACATTCATAAAATCCCCAGAATTATAAAATTATTAAAAATATTTTTAAATTATAATTATAAAATTATATTTTTTAAAAAAATCAGAGGTACCAATAGTAATTGGATTAGACTATAATGCTACAATCAGAAAAAAAATCTGTATTAATGTGATATTTCAGCACTTTCAAATTTACCATTAGTGGAAGCCATGATAGTTTTATAAACTAGTATTTGATACTTTGAGAGTGAAGATTTGGGGGAAATCTAAACTCATAAAAACATACTATGATAATTAGCATAATTATGCAGTCCGCAAGCATGATTTCTAATTGCTCTGAACTATGAATTGGGTGGCATATAAATTTGATAAATAAATGTAATAAATAAAATTATTTCTGAGCCTCAATGAGTTTCAAAATTTAATTCATGCCTTATGTACTGTTTAATACAGTATTATATGTAAGCTTGCTTATTGGCTATTTTTTTAAAAAGAGTTAAACTGATTTCAAAAATTACTCCTATGCTTACCACATTTTTTTTAAAATAAATGGAAATTGATCATGTGGGTTTTTTTTAATGTACAGTTGAATTAGTTTGCTATATTCACTAAGTGGTGATAGCATCTGTAGTGTAAAATAAAGTATGCTTAAATTACTTTGCAGACCTTTTAATCTCTGAAACAACAGATGTTATGTGCTATCTAGCAATGTGTATCATGGAAACAGTGATTTTTTTCAGGGAAATAATTGATGAACAAATAACAAATTACTGACCCCAAGAATACATATTTGTTATTTATTGATTGATACACTTTGGCTATGATGATATTTTGGGGAAACAATATTATATAAAATATGAAAAGAAATACTGGAAAAAAATGATGGGTTATATATAACAAATGCATATTTTGGTATTTTCCCTTAATTTTCTGATATTTCTGTGCTAATGATTATGGAATGAACTCTAATGTTCATACACAGGTGTTAATAAGTAAGATAAAGCCATGTCCTTGTTACAGGTTAATAACCAAAAGGAGAAGAAAGTCTTGCTTAATAGGAAGCTGTGAGATGATAAAAATTGGAGGAGCTGATTAAGCTGGTTTACAGTTATAAATATGACTTTAAATATGACTATTGAAGATTATCAGCTGTTTTACCTCATAATANAATATCACAATGTATTGTATTTATTAATCCAAGTTTCCTTTGTTACAACAGTGACAATAGAATAGAAATATATCTGAGCTTCATCTTGGCCCAGTTGGCTGGGCTTTCTACCTGCCAAGATGAACCAGGGATTTGGATGTCTTGTGAGCAAGACATGAAATATTTTTTTGTCTTGCTTTGCCAATATAGAGATAATTCTTGTTTAGAAACCAATAACTGTTGTTAAGCGAAGCAGTCATTAAGTAAAATCACAAATATGCTTATGATTTTACTTCAGCTTTCCTTTGCTTTTCAGACCTGTGAAAGTTGTAAATGCAAGGATTGATCATAAAGTTACTTTTTAATCACCTTCATATATACAAACAGCTGAATGAGGCATTTGATAAATGAGGACTATCTATAGCATTAATAAATAGGTTTCTGTAGGTTTCTGAAATCTTTTCATGTATCCAAATATACAATGGAAGGCATTGATTTCAATGGATTGACCAATTGAATTCCCATTTGTTTGCAGAATCCACTAAAAACAGTAACAGTGACAACAAACTGCATTGGATTATGTATTCTGTTTAGGTTTATTCAATTTTATAAGAACATATAGTTCTTGAAGAATGTACATTCAGAATTATATTTCTTCCTATCCTCACCCCTACTCCCTAATATCTCAAAAAAGTGTAGAGTACAACCCACCCACCCCCCAATATTTTTCAGAGTTCATGTAGCTTCTTTGATTCTTTTGTTGCCTGGCAGAGGTGGTATTTGTAAAGGTTTGCCAATGTGCATAGTCTTTTTGGAACTAAAAAGATGTTGACCAAAGCTAAGCTTCTCCACCCACAGATCCAACATATATTAAACCATGAAAAAGGAAAATCTATATATCTGTCCTTGAAGATAGTAATTTGTTTCAGATGATATGTACCTAAAATGGTTCTCTTTATAAAATGGTTTCCTTCCTTCTGTCTGATATTTGCATCCCAAGTTTAAAAAGCAAAATACAAAGAATAAAAAATCTCCTTTCCTTTTTATCTCAGAGACCAAATCTCAGAGGAGTAAAATATGAGTGGTCAAATAAGTTTGGTTAATAAATAAAATTAAAAATTTGAAATGTTTGGGACGGTTTGGTTACTTATGAATGCGATATGCTTAACTAAGTGCTTATTAATACATGCTGATAGAAATTAATATCATAGCTAACCTTATTTTTCTATTGTATTTGAAGAAGTGGACATGTGCAGAAACTGTGAGTACAATTAGTGTCAAGCAGATAAATCCACCTCTAATCCTGTTTATGCTCTACATCAGGCAGATGTGCCAAAATTGATGTAGACAAGCTCTTGGCTTACAGTAATATTTTAAAGAGCTATGTAGTATTGTTTTTGCTGAGGTCTTAATGTTAAGTGTGGTTAAAAAGAGAAGAAAACCTAGCAAGTGTAACCTACTTTATGAAGGTTTGTGGCCTGCTCTTATGGTGACAACAATAGCAGAAAAGAGTATCTTTGTTCCTTGTAATTAAATTGATTTTAAAATACAGTGGGAAGTAGACGCTGAATCAAGTAAATAGCATGATATCTAATGTGTACTTAAATCCCCTGTAAGAACAGATGGCACCCTGTATCCTTCTAGGTAATATGAGAGGAGAGTTAATGTTTTGAAACAGCTAGCAATATAAGTATCATACTGATGAATGGACAATTTTAAATGGAAAAGAAAAGTTTGCACTATAAATTTATAACCCAGTTTTAATTAAAAATTTAAAAGTTTTCATTGTTTTTAACTGAACGAGAAATTGATGGTGAAACTCCATTCTTTCAGGGGAAGTTAAAGTTTTTATAATTTCCTTCTAATTAAATTTGTTCATAACTGTTTAAAATAACATTGTAGTCATTTGAAATTGTGGCTAACACTATGATGTCCTTCTTTACAGAAAAGTTGTAGAATTGTCAATTCCAGATAATAGTCTTCATAAGACCAATTACACTGGAACTTCAAGAAGTGTTTGTAATACACTAACTATAATCAGCAATCTATTCTTTTTAATGGCTAACAAATAAGATCACTAGGGTTTTTGGGATGTGGTGGTAATAGAAAACAACCCAAGAGACATTAAATGTTTCTTGAAACTTAATGTAATAAGGAGATTCCCCCCGCCCCCCCCCAAAAAAAATCTTCTTATCAATGATTTTGTTGGCTGTAGACCTTTGGCTACATCATTCAGTCTGCAGCTAGATGAGTCTTAATGGCTAAAAAGATGTATGAAAATCAGATTATTTAGAGATGTGTAAAGCACTTTTAGAAAAAGCACCTTTCCTGCATAATTGAGAATCTCCATAGACTGCCAATAATTACTTCTTGCAAACTTATACTTGTGTCATCATGAGAATAAATAACCACCCTAATGTTTCTAGTGAACAATCCAATTGTGTGTGTATGTGTACAAATACATAATACTCTTTCACACTTGTATACTAAGAACTGTAAATGAAAAGAACTTTATTTGTTCTTTTCCTTTTTGCAGGAGGTTCCAGTATTGGTTTACACCGTAAGGAAGAATCTGTTGAAATGAAAGATGTATTTTCCATAAAATTGAAACGTCGTCGTTTTGCTGGGCAAGAAAAAGGAGGCATACTATTAGGAATTACTATTTTTGTGTGTCTAAATAAAGAAGGCAATAAACTTAAAGATGCCACCATCAATCTAGGTAACATAAGTGAAGACCATTGTTACTTATGGTATAGGTCTTTGA
Organism: Laticauda laticaudata; assembly: GCA_004320025.1. Classification (NCBI taxonomy): domain Eukaryota; kingdom Metazoa; phylum Chordata; class Lepidosauria; order Squamata; family Elapidae; genus Laticauda; species Laticauda laticaudata. The sequence goes on along the minus strand of BHFT01064770.1, from coordinate 16,124 downwards.
AGACAATTTTGATGGGTGAGTAATTTTCATATTTTCAAAAAGTTTTGTGATAAAAGATTTAACGGCAGTGTTACTGTTTTATCAAACAATACATTCTATTGACTTTAGAAGAGTTTATGTCCAGGTTAGGATAATTAATATTTCAGTAATTTTCCTAGCCATACAATAAATCTCTTATAACTGATTTCATGTTGATATGGTTATTGTGATTTTTATTATTACTGTTATTGTTTCCTTGATATATTTCTTCACATGTGAAATTACATGGATTTTATTTTGTGTATTTGGTTCATAGGTAATACTACACTCTTAATTTGTGTGCATGAAACTCAGCTCTTTTCTCTGTCCCTGTGTTCAACAGGAGATGAGAAACCTTTCCTTTTGTTTCATTAGCTACAATTTCTTGTTATTTCTGAATCCTGTAAAATTATATTATCTTCAGGTCATGCATTATATTCCTGGCTTGTTTTCCTAACCCATGGGTTACCAACCTTTTTACTCCATTAAATTTTATTTGTACTGATGAGTAAAATTCTAGTTGTGGCAACAGATGTATTCACACCTGATGGGCTTTAGATTTCTTCTCAAGATTTACTTCTATCTACCTGTCTGTATATCTGACTGCACAAATACAAGTAGATTCTCATTTTCCCCTGGATGTACACTGCAGCTCTATTCCTGCTTCTGATTGATTGGTATTTGGGAGTAGAAGGCATGTGGTTGAATAAATGTGTTCTTGTTATATACATTTCCCCTTCAATAGATACTATCAGCAGTGCTCTTCCATAATTTTTGGACCAGTCTGATGGGCAGAAACCATTTGCTTAGGAAAGTGACCTGCAAGCTGCATCCAGAACTCATTGTTCTTAGATTAAATAGAATGAATAAATTAAATAGTAGAAAAGCTTCTAGTCTCCTTACTGCCATATTGCTAGGATGAGTGGTAGCTTCTCACCACCTATTCCCATAGTGTTATGTTATAGTTTAGCAATAATGATGGATTGTAGTTTAATGATAATGAACTGTGTTCATATTATCATGCCATATCAAATTAGTCCAATATATGCAAAAATCTTTTGTCCTTGCACACAGTCACTTTGTCTCAAACTATCTTGGTTTGCTCTGAAATTGGTATTCATGGTTTTACCTACAGGTAATGGTTTATCATTTAATAGATGTTTAGAAAAAAGACCTGCTAACCCAGAGGAAAAGATTAAATATAATTCTATTCTTTTTGATGCCTCTAAGTAGGCTTTTGGTGAATTCTATTGCGGTGCTGTGCTCCAAATATTTTTGCATTTGTTTTATACTACTGTTTTAGAATTAATCTTTTAAACCATTTTTAAAATGGTTAAGCTGATTACTTTCTGTTTTGAAAAAATGAATTCTATTTTTAAATGATAAGGGAGATTGTGTCTGACTTGGGCAACATTTTCTAAATCACGTTTCCCATGAATTAATTGCTATTGTGAAGCCATCTTTATAATAACTAGTTCTATAATGACTAGTTCTCTGTTGTAACTGAGTTTAGGCAGTGTTGACTTTTTTATTTACTTGTTCATCCATCTGAATTGGATGCCGTTTGACTCCAAGTGATTCCACACAGCTCAAAGAAGAAAAAAAACAACAAAGCATGACAAAAACACAATAAATAGGAATAGAAGAAAAATAATTATTAAAAAAGATAACTACAAGATGCAAAAATCCAGACAACATACCAATACATATCCAAAATATTACACCTCAAATAAGGGGGCTCCACCTCCTCCATCCCACTGTTTAGGAGAACAAGACTTTCAGGGTCTTCCAGAACATCATCAGGATTATTTTTGTTTTAGGGGTCTATATCTTCACTGACACGAAAGTTTCTCTTTCTTTGCATTTGAGAAGTGAAGGAATTGGGAATGACTTTGTGGAATGACTGTCTTTCTCAAATGTTTCTCACTGCTCCCATAAATCAAGATCTGTAATGCCATAAATATTTGACAACAGTAATTCGGTATCCTAGAAAAAATATAATAAACAATATTTTTGTTATCTTTTGGTCTCAAGACCAAGAGCAAATTTAGAAATAAAATTAAGATAATATTAACATGAAAAAGCAAATGTTAAAATTATGTTGCAAATTGTGTACTATTAAAAGTCAGATAGAATTAAAATGTTTTTGCCTCCTTTTTTAAGTGATTAGGTTTATACTCCAAAGGGAGGGAATTGTATGACTGAGAATTGTACCAAAAACCTCTTCAGCATCCTTGATCACTCCTGCCATTTCCTGATAGCATTTTGCGATTGTGGTACTTTGGTTGAATCTTATTAATCCTGATTTAATACACATGATTGTGTTCTCATTTATTGAGTTCTTTTATGCTAATTTCTTTTCTTCATTTTTCAAGTACTGAAATAGAATAATATATAGTTCTATAAATAGGTACTTTATATTACCTGACCTTCAGTATCTTATTTTGTATCAAAAGACTGATTATCAATTTGAGTATTTATAATGTTCTTATTAGGTCCATGCCAGTCTAATGGCATTGTAAAAATAAATGTTACTATATCAAATTGTTATAAATGTTGGTTTTACAATAAAAAACATAAAAATAAAAATGAAAGTTCTGTAATTAAAATTGAATATTAAAGATTCTGATATTAAGGATTATGTTTTATACCTTACAGCTAGTTTCTTATGAAAAAAACCTAAGGTATTTATCATTTCTTAAATATTCATTATATTGGTTTTGCATATGTCCTAGAGAGACAGCAATAATACTTTTGTTGATGAATAAAAATATCTACTTTGATAATATTTCTTTTTTTTAAGTTGACAGGTTTTAATATATCAAAGATGATAACGTTGAACTTTATTATGATTTAATTGTATATATGATTTAATTGTATATATTAGGCATTGATATTTACAGTAGTGCGCATTGGTGTGCCCCATTAACAATTTTCAAATTTTTGAAATTAAAAATAGGCCTTGCAGTTCACTGGGATACAATTCTAAAAATATTATGATAGATGTTGATTGTTTTATAAAATACTGCTATAAAATATTAAAACCAGAGTAGGGTAGTTTCAATGCTTTCGTTGTATCTATGATAAAGGTTTCTAAGATGAAACTATATCACTTGTCCTATCTTTCAAAATCTTTCAAAACAAAACATGTTAGCAAGATATATTGTTCTTTTCAGAATAAAAGTGGGATAGTTATTGATATGAGCAAGTGTTATTAAATCTCTTTTACAGGATGCTTCCCATACCAAGCTTTAGTATGGGTGTCTAAAGCTTCATGCATGAAGACTTAATTATCCCATGAATGTTATACATTAACAGTTATAGCATCAACTGTGTTTTATCTCTAGTTAGCATGAAAAATGTTTATTCATGTCCTTATTACTGTTATTATGTAGCAATTTTCTTATTGCTGGTGGTATAAAAGATGAATAATATATATGACAGTGACATCATTTTGGCTCCTAACTTTGGTAAACATAAACATGCTGCCATAAAACTAAATACTGAAACAGCACAGATGTGTGTTTGAGGGTAGTGTCCCTGCTGCCCTAGAAGCCTTTGTTTTCAGAACACCCTGATTAACCCCTACTTTTCATGGTTCATTGATTCATTCACTGATAGATCAAGTTTAAACTAGTGCATATAAGCACATTTGTTACCAGAAGAGGAACAATTGGCTATTCTCTATAACAGCGCTACTTTGGTTTGTGGAAGAAAGCTACAATAAACTCTTAAATTAAATGTAGGTTCTGATGCTGCCAAAGCTGTACAGTTCTATATGTTTGCAGTGAGAGTTGTAATACTTAACCATTAATATTTCAACATATTAAGTTGCTTGTTAAAAGTTGGCAGAATAATCTCATTGGTGAAGAAGAAAGTATGTCAGATGATTTTAATGCCACCCAGAGCCACTTTTAAGATGGGCAGCTGTGGAAATCAAATAAATTAGGAAATGCTCAGAATATTATTGATACTTTGATAAGGTATTGCTGATTTAAAGTGCAGTGTTATCAACCTTAGCTATTATGATTCTTCAGACTAAGAATAAGCCTTGTGTCTGCAAAATCCTTCCCTGGCGCTCCCTCCCTTGCCCTCCATTTAGGTTATTAAATGCAATGACTGAAGGAGCTTACTCAAGTAATGTGAAGGGCAGCCCTCCTTTCCCATCACCATGCAGTGATTATTTTATTAGGACCTTAGTTCCCAAATCTAGAACTCTTCTGTATGGTTCCTAATGTTCATTTGATTTGAGTCCACTCAGTCCTTCCCTGATCATTTCCTTAACCCAAAATCTAGGTACAGCCTCAGGTACACTTTTAAAAGTTATTTACAATCCACTTCATTTGTTGTGAAGAAAGACAATCTTCCCACATTTAGAAATGCAGAGATGAGCATGAGAGCCTCACAAATTGTATCACCCTCCATAAATGAGAATGATTGTCTGTTGCAGAGGGCCTCTTCTATTTCTTTATTGAAAGTTCTTCAATATAAACTTTGTTAAACTTTGTTTTTTCTAGAGACTTTAATTGTATGACCACTTCAAGAGATAAAACAAACTGCTTGAGGCAGATCATTCTTTATGTAAGGCAGATAAAGGAGTAAAGTGGAACTCTCTGTGCTTTTCATCATCTTGGAAGAGGCTTAAGCAAGTTTGTCTGACTAATTAATGCATATCTGAAATGAGCAAACTCTATTTGGATTTGTTTTTTGTTTAATTGGAACAAAAAGTGGATTCTTCAGTTGGAGCTAGTGAAATGATGTCGACTTAAAATTCATCATTGCATCAAAAATTTATTCTAAAAAAATCCCAAAATAAAATAGAACTCCCAGTTCTTCAAAACCAGTTCTGTTCCTGATTACAGATATAAGTAAAAACATAGTTATGAATACATGGATACATATAAGAAAAAAAAAAATAATAGGACAGGGACGGTAGGTATGTTGGTGTGCTTATGCATGCCCCCTACAGACCTCTTAGGAAAGGGGTGAGGTCAATAGTAGACAGTCTAAGGTTCTAGGTTAAATGTTTTTGAGTTTGGAGAAGAAACAAGCAGCAGGAAGAATATTCCAGACATTGACCACATCTGTTGCTGAAGTCGTATTTCCTGCAATCAAGTTTGATGGCGATTAACCTTTGAGATTTGTATTTATTGTTTGCTTCTTGTATTGTTTGGTTGAAAGGCTGAAAGTATTCATTGGAACAGGTAATCATTTGCAATGTGGTGTTATATAGTATAATTATAGATCAGACGAAGGCAGTGGTAGTTCTAGTTTTCTAGGTGCTAGAATTTAGGTCTGGTGGCATAAGGTATTCTGCAACGAAATAGAGGGGTGGAGAATCTTCTGTGAAAATATTTCTGGATTTCTCAACTGTGTTATATCAGGGTATGTAATGTGGGTTCCAGACTGATGAGCTGTTATTTTCGAGTTTTTGGTCCCAGCAAATGTTTTTGTATGCTCTAGTTATTAGTGTAATATTACCAGAGAAAAAGCTACATAAGATTAGGTTAACAAACTCTTAACACCGTTTTTGGCTGTGTAGTTTCAGTAGGTTCTAGCACTTTAGATGCATTAGAGATGAGTTATTCCAAGATCTTGACAGAGTTTGGATCAGTCAAACAAGGTTTGACTCTTCAGCCTGTTATTTTATTTTCTGATTTTTTTTTTTGCCAATATGTAAGACAGAGCATTATTTTGTTCAATTTGAAGTTGCCGTTTGTTTGAGCCATTCTGATACATTAGGTCAAGGTCTTTTGAAGGGTAGCAGTCTGTCTGTGTGTTAATAAGCTTTACATCATCAGTGAAGAGAATGGCAGTTGCTCGATTTGATCACAGAGGTCATTTTTGTAGAGTATAGAAGAGAGTTGGTCCTAGAACACTGCCTGGGGGAAACCATTATTGACAGGTACAGAATTTGATAGGACACTCCCAATTTTGACCATTTGTTGTCTGTTTGACAGGATGCTTCTGTCAGTAATACAGTATCCAGAGTGCGTAAGATTTTAGTTTTAGGAATATGTTTGTCCGTGTTACCATTGAATCAAAAGGCTTTATAGAAGTCTACTAGATTGTGTTCTGTTGCTATTGCTTGATTGGAGTTTGTGTGTCCATATGTTTTTGCACTGCTAAGAGTAGCAGATAACATTATAGTTTTTTTTCCTGAAACCAAATTGTTTATTAGAGAGTAGTTTGTTTGTCTCTAAGTGGAGGATGATGGATTGGTTAATAATTGATTCCATGACTTTACAGGTGACGCAGCATAAAGAGAGGTTTTCTTCATTTCTGAGTTCTATTTTAGAGTCCTTGTTTATGGAAGGAATGTTACTGAAGCTGTGAGATAATTGGAAATAAGTGGTCTTTGCTTACTAAGCACAAATTATCCTCAGAGCTATCAGTAAATTGAGAAATGCTTTCTGCTTGTCCCACAAATGTATAGGGCCATCTGGATTTTAGGGTAAAAGAAGAAATAAATGACCTAGCTGAATGCTTGAGGGAAGGAGACTAATAAATTAAACAGTGATTTGGGCTGTTCTACAAAAGAAAATATAAATAAGCATTCAATAAAATCAATTCATACTTGACAATTATGAATACATGTGGAAGATTGGCAACACAAACTTAATGTATGTGAGAAAAGAGGGACACGATTCTCCTGTAGAATCAATCATTTCTGTGAAATAAATAGAGAAAATACATTTAACATTAAGGAATTAAGAACACCAGAATTTGTATTTTTGATCCTCAGCCTTCTCTTTCGAGAATAAACCTTGATGTACCACAAGCCACATCATCCTTACAAAAATGAGAAGACCAAGTATAATCTGTTACAGTTTATAGGGAAAACAATCAAAGAAGCTTACAGGTAGTCCTTCATATAGTGACTGTTTGAAGTTACAGTGGCACTGAAAATGTGACTTATGACAGGTTTTCATACTTATGACTGTTGCAGCATCCCCATGGTTATGTGATCAAAATTTGGTTGCTTGGCAACTGGCATGTATTTGTGACAGTTGCAATATCCTGGAATCATGTAATTACCATTTCTAACTTCCCAACCAGCTTCTGACAAGCAAAATAAATGGGAAATCATAATGACCATATGATTTTCTTAACAACTGCAGTGATTTGCTTAACAACTGTGGTAAAATGGGGCACAACTTACTTAACAGCTGCCTTGCATCACAATGGAAATTTTGGGTTTAATTGTGGTTGTAAGTTGAGGACTATCTGTATTACGCTGATAAGTATATTAATGATTGAATTAGAATTTCTTAAATTCTTTAGATTACAATAGTTTCTCAAGTTAGGATCGGTTTTCATCACATCCATCCAAATTGAAGAAGGGTGCAATTGTGATACTTTTAAACAAAAATTCAAACGAGATTAATGAATTGGACATGATTGCAGGTAGCGACTACACAAAAAACAACATAGAACTCAAGTTAAACAGCAGGGAAAGCATCTAGATATGCATTATTACTTTCAATACTGGATTTAATTTCTTTGTCACATCACTTCCTCTCATAATGCTAAGGCAACAGTTTCTTATACATCTATAACGTGTCCTGGCAATTAATCAAAGTGAAGGATGAACTTTGGACCACATAAACAATAATTAGTATTTATACTGGATCGTTCAGTGCACTTAGCATTCTATCTTTTCAGAGAAATGCTTGGAGAAGAACAGGAAGACAGAACGCACCAACATTTTGTGTATAGAAGAAGAAACTATGCCAATTGCGTACCCTTGTCACAATTTTTCCCAGTCTAGCTACCTTCTAGATGTGTGAACAGTCACTCCTACATGTTCCCAGCTAGCACAGCAGGCAGTGACAATTCTGGGAAGGTCTGCACAACTGGAGGGCATGGTAGCAGAGAAATATTGCTTTTTCAGAACTTATTGTACATGAATCAACAGTTTCAACATTTTTAAAATGTGGATATGAACATTTCTATTCTACTCAGCAACTTTTTTTCATGACTCCCAATTTTACTTTAGTTGAACTGTAATAGTATTGTATTATTATAATTATAGTACAAAAGAGAAAAAATTGAATTGTTTCATTATAGCTTCTATATATGTTTACCTTTATAGTTTTTCTTTTTTGGGGGGCGGGTTTAGGATGGATAAATTGGAACATTAACTTTTAAACTGCAGAAGAAATGCCCTTTTGCTTTTGAGAAATTGAACCAGAAATAAATATGAATAGAATTTGTGATGAATGAAATTAGTTTTGAGATAAAGATAATTAATAGTGTATTTTTAAAAATGAAATAGGAAAGTAACCTTAAATTTTATTTCAAATGTGAATGAAATTGTTTTGATTTTTGCATATCCTTTTAAACATTTTTTAATCAAGGGCAGATTTCTTTTGCACCTGCTCCTTCTGTGTGGCACGATACATAATCTGCAAATCCTGAAAATTGTAGTATCAAATCTCTGCACCAACTGTGAAGGAGTACTATTATCAAATCCTTGCTGAGAGGCACTTCCTCTTATTCTCCCAGGAGAAAATTCTCTCCTCAATTTATCACTCTCCCTCTTTCAGGTTTGAACTGTGACCTAAAATCTTTTTTTATTATAGCTGCTGCATAATGCTCTTGATGGTGACTGACTCAGTAGTATTGTCAGCTAAAAACACATAAGTGGGTCAGTGCTCTAGTTGTATCAGGATTATGTTGGAGTTGTATATAAGTAATGAACATCCTAGCTCCCTCCCCTCACCCTCTACTAATGTTATGAAGAACTCTAAAAGCTGTATGATTCCAAAAATGCATAAATATCTGCCTGTTACCAATGAAACTCTACTACCTGTTATCAAAGGTGCTGTGACATTTGTTTGTTTTTAGGGTTTCCAAATCGGCCAAAGTCATTAAAAGTATTTGTCAATCCAACTAGCCATAAAAAAGAAGCTACTCAGATTTATTATGAGCAAGCTGCTCCCCTCTTCAAACTGGCTGACATTATGACTGACGTTACTGGTAAGATGCTTTAGAGACTTTGGTTTAATCCATTAATACATTGCATGACTCACTAATACTGGAGATATTTGTGTTTCAATGGATAGACTAAATTTTCTAGGGCTTATTTTGGAAAAGGAGATGATACTACCGATAGTAGGAAAGCAGTCTGTCAATTCAGAGGCCTGTTTGCACGAGTTCTTTCCCCTATTGAACAAAGTACATTGCTTATCAGAGAGGGGACTTGTGTTCTATGAAAGTCCATTTGCCTATTTTTATTTTCATTTTGGAAATATGATGTTGGCTTTCAAAATTTATTGAATATTAGACAAGCTATTCCTTTGAGTCATCAGAGATATTTCCTTATCTAAACAGAGAAGCAGAGTGACCACAGCAATGGGAATGGGAGCAACTTCTGACTCCTTACCAGCTTCCCCATTGAATTACCATGTAGGAAGCTGGAAATCTCCCTTTCTCTCTTCCTCCCTCCCTCCGGGGGCAGTTGGGTAGGTGGCATACATTGGGAATGGTGTGTATGGGTTCCTTTCTCCCTCTTCCTCCCTTCCTTCCCTTCCCATCAGGAGGGTAAGTGGCCATAGTTGGATGGGAAGGGAGTGAAGGATTGTGTGAGGGGCTGGGAAATTGGAACAATTTGGTAAGATGAAAATGATCACATGACTACAGCAGCAACCCAGCAGCACTGAAGCAGCCATAACATGCCCAAATTTCATTTCCTTAGGAGTCACAGGTCCTAGGTTTTGGACATATAATGTAAGTTGGTCCCTTTGAGGTCCTTTGATTCAAAAATGGTGTGTCACAGCTGGTTTAGTCTATTGTGGTGGATAACATTAATTACTAGTTTAAAAGTAGAAGTGTATTAAATTTTTTAATTTGAGACATTCACATTAAATATATGCCATATATTAAAATTCTGTGATATGTAATAATAATTCAAAAAATACTGCTGGGTTTATTGGCTAGCACTCCTCCTTCAGGAGAATTCAACAAATTGCAAAAACTTCAGGTTTATTGAACTAATTATTTTTGCAACGGTATAATTTGATAATCATACATTGACAATCACACAGGAATATATTCTTCCAAAAGATAGTGGACTACTTAAACATATCAATTTAAAATAATTGTTTTTCACATATTTGAGTGCATTGTACAATAAAAATAAGTTAACTAGACTAGAATTATTATTTTTGTAGGTTATTATTATTTATTATTATTANTTATTATTATTTATTATTATTATTATTATTATTATTATTATTATTATTATTATTATTATTATTATTATTATTAGGTTAATTTAACTAGATTATAATAAATGTTTGAGGTTTAGAACCTTGTAAAGCATGCAGCCATGGAAATAACTCAGTTCTCAAGCTTTCAAGTCTAAGCAGTTTGGCTTTGGCAGACTTGATTACATTACTTCCTGGAGCTTCCCCTGGAATGAGTCATAATTAAAATTAATAATATTTCCTGTTTCATATGCAATAACAAAGCAGAATTAGTTGAAAATGAGCAAAAACTTCATATCTTATTATACTACTAAAATGGACCTGTATTTTACAGTGGAGCAAAGCATCATGTTCCAGCATACTCTTATCTCATTGCAGTCATAAACTCTTTGCTTTGTATTGCTTCCTATTTCTTCTCTTTGATTCAGCAAAAGAAAAGGGTATATATCTTTGCTATACTAATTACTCAGTAGTCAATAGATTGGAATGTATCATTCGGTCTACTGTATTCATTAAGTTCTGTTGTCTAGGCAATGAATCCAGTTTGATGTGATAGTTAAGGCATTAGAATTAGAATGGGTGGGTAACCTTGGTCCAATCCCTTTCTCTGGGCTCCAGGAAACAAGCCATGGTAAAAAATCTTGCCAAGAACACTGGAGGGACTAGTCAAGGCAATTGTCAGGAATGAATACTTATTTGATGGTGCACACATACAGGTAATTGGAAGGTTGGAGCTGAGCTATAAATATATCTTCCCAATGTTTAGGTATCCCAGAAATACATAAAATCACTATGTCATTATTTCAATGTTCTGTCAACTCATTTGCTCAGCTTTGATGTATGTACAGAGAATGATAGTGTTGAAGCTGCTTCTGGGCTTTGCACAGTATTACTCTGGCCTTTCAGGTTTGGAAATGGTGTGACGCATGCATAATTTAATTGATGTTATTTTAAACAGTAATTTGTTTTCTCACCCTTAAGAACATTTTTACTTACTATAATGAATTAGGTGAGCTGTAAAAATAAATCATGTTCAATTATTAAATTTATTAAAGAATAACGACTAAAAATATTAAAGCATATTAACATTGGGATTTTATAGCGATGCATCATTTATCCAGCGAATTTATACATCTAAAAAAGCACTGAAAATGATGAAACATACTATACCAAAGACAGCCAAGCATGAAATATTAATGTAATCTTGGATATAGTAATGTACATTGTTACACAAAAAAATCCATCTGGAATTGTCGTATCAGTCACCAGAAACCTTTGATGAGTGGGTACAGCTGGGCTGCCTCTTCTGGCAACCATGGCTTAGAAAATTGTACATGTGGTTATCATACTTTATACCATCTGCATTATGCCACTTTGTTCTTTATTTGCTGGTGTTTATTGTACTGCATATAATTGCAATCAACAGCAGCAACATACATTTAAAAAATCATTTCCTCTGAGGCCACAGATTCTGATGTGTATGTGATCCAGCAGCCTCTTATGCTACATTGTTTTGTTACTAGGTTCCCAGCTTTATTCTTTCCATACTTCATTTGTTCAAACTGAAGCAAAGATTTATATTTTATATACTAATAACTGAAATAAAGGGATTATATGTAATAGAACCATTTCTATTAGAAATAACATATATTTTTCTTGTTATAAAAGAGCAAATAGGGTCCACAAACAAGAGACAGGTGCAAAAAGTTATATTTATCGTGGAAGCTTATAGTGTCTCAGGATTCTTTTAATTTAGAAATATGTTTTCTAATATATTGTAAGAGTTAAGTTGAGCTCACTATTTATTATCTGAGAAAGTTTGTCAGTTCAAATTTTCAACATTTCAGTTACAAAATTCTAATAGAAGAAACCATTTTGTTGTTGGAAGAAAACATATTGTACTTGATTAGTTACATAATTAAATTTTAGAAATTCTTGCCAATAGGCTGTAAATCAACTTATCAATAATGGCGTATAAAATGTTTTGAATTACTCATTTTCCACTTGAAACCATTTTTTAAATTCAAAATAGCTGCTTGCATTTGAAATAGGTGGTTTTGATTGTTCTGGTAATATTTTAAACTCAGAATATTTAAAATACCCCAACATGATTAAAATATCCCATCCTTAGTGTGAAACAACTATTTCGAATGTCTTATATAAGAAAGAAACCAACAGGCAGACATTGCTGAGGATATGTTGTAACTGGGAAGGGGGGAATGCTCCAAAGGCTATTCTTTTGAGGAACAATTGTCTTCCTTGGTATGTAGCACTTCCTCCAGTAGAGCATCTCATGATGGTTTGTTCAAGTCTGTGGGCATGCAGAAGCAAATTTGAAATTAAATTTGGTTGGAACTTAGACACTCTTTTTCTAAGGGGTGGTGGGAGGGGGAATTCACTGGGTGCCCAACAAGCTGTCTGGGAAGCAATTTTAAGAATTGTGGATGCATATAAATGTCCCAGGATAATATTGCAGGATCCAGTCTGGGTCAGTCTCCGGGACCAAAGGTTTTATCTTCCAAGCTTTCAGACTCATGCTGTAGTCCATCCTTAGGGAACATCTCTGTTTGCTCTGCTGTGTGTTGCATTTATATGGCCGCTGTTGTGTGTAGCTTTTTAAATGTAGATTGGGGTGTTTAATAGCCAGCCAACAATCTATATCTAAAAAGCTACACACTATAGCTACCACATAGATATCACCCATAGAAGAGCACATAGAGAAGTTCCCTGACAAGGGACTGCAGCATGAATCTGAAAGCTCAGAAGGCAAAACATCTGGTCCAGGTGACTGACCCAGATTGGATCCTCTAAGAGTTGTCTACCTTTAAGACGTTCAATCCTGTTTACATGGACATTAATTGTTTTAGTCTTACAATGAATTATGGGGGTCTTTCTTTTCACATAGTTACTGAATATGAAGGCCACGCTCTTACGCTGCTCAAGGAATGTAACCTAAATTCTTTCCATGGGTAAGAATTTTTTAAACCTTCTTCTTCTTACTGTAAGGATGATGTTAGAGTAAAAGGCTGATGAGCACTGGTCTTTTTTTTATAATTTGTGAAATGTGTGCATTTGTTTCTTTGCTTATACTCTGTCCAAATTGTGTACTCTGTGTAACTCACATAAGATTATACTACCATAGAACAACATTTTAGTTATAGGGCAATAAAATAATAATTTAAAAGAACCCGCAAGAGAGACATCTCATCCTTAAGGCTTGAAGAAAAAGCCAATTTTTATAGCTTTCCTGATACTTGAAAGTATGGGGTATCAGATAAGTTGTTCCAGAGAGTCAGGGCAGGGGAGGGCTCCCACAGAGTTGGTCTGCTTTGGCCTATCATCCTCCTGACATTCCTATGGGAGAAGCCTCACAGAATGCCTTCCTGAGCTAATCACACAGGACAGAAACATTTTATTCAGAATGGATTTTTCATAGACAATGTGGATCCAACCTCTATAGGGCTTCATTAAAAAAAATGAGCCATCAGAATTCTGGAACTGGGTTGTAAGTACCTTTTGGGAGGTCTGTCGTAACTTGGAATTGCTAAGAGACTGATCATAAGTCAAGGACTACCTATATTGGTAGTCTTGAGAAGCTGCCCCCAATAATGCAGTCTTATCCTACTCTAACTGGACTGCAATTGATGTTGAAGCCTGGCAAAGAATCTATCCTGTAGTCAGGTAAGAGCTATGAATTTGGGAGACCCTTAAGCTGTTGCTCTGCATCTTGAGGAAGAAAGCAATCCCACCCAGAACCAGCATCAGAGCTACTAAGAAGTTAGTCATCGTAGCCATCTTTCTCCAATAGAATGATGCCTACCTTAAACAGAACCACTAGATGATATTCTGCCAGCATGATAAACTTGGAGAAGCACAGATGCTTTGCTGCCTTTATCACTATAGTACAGGCCTTAACTTAGCTTTTAAGGTCAGAAGTTCTCCCAAAGTAGTCATAAAAAGTAATGCTAAAATTCATGAAATAATAAAAAGTGGGCTCACATAAATATCCCCATATAGTCACCGTTATAAGTCATAATTGGTTAGAAACCAATTTTTGATGCAGAAGTTCTAGTATGCAAAAAGAATTACATCAAATATCCTGAGAATAATTACAAAGTCTTTTGAACAATGTATTAGAGCAGCAATCCCCAACCTTTGCGGCTTGGCAGCCTGGCTGGGGGAAGAAAGGGGAACTGGGTGACATGAGTGGCAGGCCAGTTCGCATGCACGTGAGTGCCTGCTTATGCAAGTTGAGCTGTGCAAGCATGCTCCAGCCAGCCACTCATGCAGCCCAATTCCAAATAGGCCACAGCCTGGTAGTGGGTCATGGCCTGGGGGTTGGAGACCCTGTATTGGAGCTCATGTTCACAAAAAAATGCAATAAATATTTGCAGAAGTGAAAGGCTAACAGAATCGGACACTTTCTCATTTACATTATCATCTGCTTAGATCTGCAAAAGTTTTTGGTAATACACCATACAGTTTTCATGCCCTTTTGACAAATTATTAACATTTTAATAATTGGGAAATTGTACAAGAAATAAAAGGGGTCAGAAAGGTATCTTACTGAATAACTCTTCTTATTTGATATATTGTCTATATTCTATCTCTGATAGAATTCATGCCTTTTTACAAATATGTAATAATGATGAATTTTTTAAAAATTAATTACTGTTACAAACAAGATGGCTTTTTAATTATAATGAGAATGGTATTTTATATAATTCATTATTAGGATGCAGTGCAGATTGATGGTAAGGAGAAATGGAAAAAAGGATTGCAAAGGAGGAAACTGGGTGATTTTTTAAAAAAATGCATATTGGGTGACCATTCTTATCAGCCTTCACTAATTAAAAAAAAAGTCGAAGTTATTTTGTCTGTAGAGATAAAAATTAAACTTGGCTAATAAGCTATCTGGAAAAGATAATAAATTTCTAATACTATCTGATGCATGACTTTAAATTGTCTCACATGTGTTATTTCATTATTTTGTAGGGTGGTTTGTGTTGGTGGAGATGGCACTGTCAGTGAGATTGCTCATGGTCTTTTGGTTAGAGCCCAGATGGATGCTGGAAAGAACTGTGATAATGCATTTGTACCAGTCAAATCACAACTTCCACTTGGGATAATACCAGCAGGTGAGAGTACATAGTTGCCAATACGAAGAAGATTGCATGAATAAGAATCTCTATTAGATCTGATAATAGGTATTATGATTTTTTTAAAGATGCATATTGTTTTGCTGTTATTGGCTGTTATTGGCTGTTATAACCCTTTGTTTCAGATGAACTCATGATACATGACTTGTCTTGTTAATTCAATAATCTTTAGCTATGGAAATTATTTATTTTGTCATTATCACACATTTAAGTATGGTTCCTATAAAATCAGTCCTTGCCCTTAACTTAAAAGAGCTATTTATGGAAGTACTGTAAAGCCAATGTATAGCCTATTTCATTTTATGAACAATGCTGAAAATACAACAAACTGAATAATCTTGGTTAATTGTTGTGAGATCCATGTGCATAGACATGGCAACTTTGAGTGATAAGATCCTACTATAGCCTAATCTATCACTAGTGGTCAGTTTATTCATATCACTCATCAACTATAATAACGATTTAGAGCCAATGTTTATGTGCTACTTCATCAATTCAAAAGTAAAATTTTAACGCAAAGAGTTAAAATTTGGCTTTGACTTTCAATGCCCCTTTTCCTTACATGTCATCAGATCTTCTCTGGAAGACCAAAGCTCACTGGAGCAGATTATGATACACAAGGGGAAAAGAAATCAGTGTTCCACGTCTTTCTCTCATGGGCTGTTCAGAGCATCCAGTAGTGGGAGGTGCTTCAGTCTCTGCATGTCTAGGCTGGGCTTAATTTGTGGAACGCTCC